>JAOTRJ010000009.1:19629951-19643583 GCA_028564905.1 Leptodoras praelongus | reverse complement strand
CAGCAAGGGCATTGAAGATGAAACATGGCTGGGTCTTTCAGCATGACAATGATCCCAAGCACACTGCCAGGGCAACAAAGGAGTGACTTCGTAAGAAACATTTCAAAGTTCTGGAGTGGCCTAGCCAGTCTCCAGATCTCAACCCCATAGAAAACCTTTGGAGGGAGATGAAAGTCTATGTTGCCTGCTGACAGCCCCAAAACATCACTGCTCTAGAGGAGATCTGCATGGAGGAATGGACCAACATACCAGCAATGGTGTGTGCCAACCTTGTGAAGATTTACAGAAAATGTTTGACCTCTGTCATTGCTTCCAATTATTTTCCACCATTATTTGCAAATAATGTTTTTAAAAATCCATGTGATTTACTGAATTATTGAGGTCTACCTATGTTGTCAATTACAGGCCTCTCTCATCTTTATAAGTGGGAGAACTTGCACTTGACTAAATACTTTTTCCCCACTGTATAAGTAATGAAATATATTATATTTATTATATATTAAATATATTAGTAAATATATATATATTTTTTTATCAAACACTACTTAACCACAGAGATAAAAAGAAATCAGCAACAGGATAATCAGCAGCAAGATAAGACAAGGAACACCATTTGTCTTGTGTGAATGTGTATATGCTCTCTCGTCCTCTCTCACACACAAGCACGTTTGCTGTCACCCTTGCTGAATGTATAGGAATATGAGGAACCACTAGAGAGCTAGCTAGTCATACCAAACAGGAGGATGCTATTATTATGCTTAAGCTTTTTTTACTTTGACAGTTCATGATCATCACTGTCATCCAAACATTGTCCTTAAAAATCGCTGCCTTCTGTTGCACGGGGGTTGCAACGTGACCTCAAATAGTACTTGGGGAGTATAGGTTTATTTCATTGTGATTGTCTGATGCATGCTTGCCAATCCCACAGTACTGAGAGATCTCTGACAATTATGCTTCATAAATGAATGGTAAAAAATCTAGATGATTACAGCGCTATTTTAGTACCACATCTTCATCGTCTGGAGGGGTATTGTTGGTTCATTACTGTAAATGTCCATTTTTGTTTTGCAGTTCCTCGTATATATTGACTCGACCAGCTTGAGTAGCCCAATGGAGATTGAAACAGATGGTGTAGGAATGGATGATGTCTCAGTGCTCAAAAAGACAGTAGAAGAAGAAGCTTTGCAGGTGAATACCACCACTCATTGACAATTTTTATTATTGATAATTGCCACAATTTTACACTGTCAGCAGGTTTTGTCAGTCAGTAGTCTGGAAGTATTTTAATATTTAAAACAATATATTTTACTAATTGCCTGGTAACATTAAAGTCTAATGCTTGACGTTTAAGTTGGCAAAATCAAAGAAAGATATCTTGGGCATTTTGTTTAAATGTAGACCTGCATGCTTCTGTCAGGGCTTTCAGAAGAGTTGTAGTGCATTCTGTCTTCCTAAGAGTCCAGCACCATCATTCTGTGTATTCTGGAGTCATTGGTTAATAAACATCATGCGTTGTACCATTGAGCAGTGATGTCCCACTTAACCTAGCCATTATAGACAGATAACCCACTTTTTTGTTACGACAACCAACCTGCTTATGTTTGTGGCATAGATTCAGAGGGAGCAACGGAAAGAGCGGCCACTAATGCGTCGCAAATCAGAGCTGCCTCACGACATGTCCACAGTAAAGGCCCTGGAAACCCACCGGCGTGCAGAGGACATGATAACCACCCGTGATGGCCACTAAAGGAGCAGAGCAGCTCAGAGGCAGAGGCCAAGAACAGCGCGCCCGGTGCACAGCAGCAGAGGCAGCAGCAGCACAGGATGGCCTGGTGTGACCCGGAAACCTGGACACACACTTAGCTCTGCTCCCATAAAGAGCCACAGTGACCCTCCCTCGGCCAGTGCCCCTACGCTGGAGTTTTTATTTTAGACCTTCTCAGGTGTACTATTTTGTTTTTTTGTGTGGTCTTTCCACAAAACTCTGTCTTTCTTGTCACATGCATCTGAACTGACTTTCCCTCCCCATCACTTACCATTAATTGTCATTAAAGAGTAGGTGCTAGGGCGAAAACCACAAACAGGTCATTTTCAGCACAGGAGCACTTGCAGTTTGACTGCTGACCATTGTGTTTTAATTGAGCAAAAACCTCTCGACCCACATGAAGATGGGAGAGTGCAGATTTTGGGTGAAAATATGTATACATCTCTAACCGTTTGTTTTTCTCAATGCTAGGACATAGCTGCTATTGCCTCCAGCTTTGTGCCTCAGATTGGTAGTTTGTCAGTTTATATGTGATGTTTTTCATGTGTTATATGGTCCAGCAATGGGGACTGTCAGCCAAGTGTCACTGTTTGGCAAAAGGAGCAGATTTATGGTATATATTTTAATTTTAAAATAAGCTTGCCAGACATTTGGAAGCTCCTAACCTTGATGAATATCTAAAGGAAAATATTCCTCTGTAGAAATTAGGTCTTGTGCCAACTTATTTTGTTGTAATATATTTTTAGATGCTATTCAGTACACCTGGCTATAAGTTCACCCGGACAGTGTGGATGTTCAAACAATGGTAAATGACTTGATGCTTTTGCTTCCATATTTCATCGACTGTGATGGCTGTTTAAGGAGTTGCTTAAGGTGGAAGAACTGCCTGGAACTGCCCTCATGGTGAGAAACCACCTAGGACCTCATTCTGAACAGCAGTATACTTTGGCTTGTTTTTTTGCATTATCCATATGCTCTGTTGAGACTTAAAGGGTCTCAAAGCATCCTTTTGGCGTTTCCTGTAATGGAACAAGCTGTGCACATTTCTTGCTTAGTTCATATCCACTGACTGGCAGTTTATGGACATGTAGAAGCACTAGTTTATTAAAACAGGAATTAAAACAAAGCCTTTATTTACGTTGAGTGCCTTTTAGCTGGTGGACAACCTTGGTAAAATGCTGTAAGATACGCGTATATAAGCTGTAAAGGCCACAAAGTTTTCTAATTTAGAATTAATGTTTTGTTACAAAATTCCTCCAAATTAGAAGATGGAGAAGATGGTAGTCATATCGAGTGACCTTTGATAAAACATGCACTGTGGTTGAAATTATACCACTTAACCGGTGGTAGGACTCACCAAGTGGCTCTGAACGGTGGCATAACCTAATGAAAAATAGAGATCAGGCCACATTTACCTAATATGGTCCATATTGTGTCCAACAGAGGACAAGAGGCTTTGGTTTGTTTCGTCTTTCCATTTTTTACTTCATCTCTTTTGTTAGTTAGCTTTGTTCAGTTAAAGACCTGGGCCATTGTTTGAACTTCCATTGGGTGTTGTGGAGAGGCTCATAACATTCTGGGGGTCTTGTATGTCTTTGGGAATTGTTCAAAATGATTAAAAGTATTTTTGTTTTTGCTTGCATTAGCTTGTTCGATTTGAATGTGCAAGTTTGTAAATAGGACTACAGTGATCAGTCTTTTTAATTGTCAAAGAATAGCAATCACCAATAATTTGTTCCAAACTTCTGGTATGTTCAGCTGTTTCTAAAGGCCAATGCATTTATTGTCTCTTTTTTTTTTTTCACCATCCATATACTAGTGCTCTACAAGAGGTAAGAAGTGCATTAGAGCACGACTAGTGTGTGTCATCCTTTCCTCTGCAAACTGGAGCTTGTTTTCAGCATTAAATGGCTTTAAATGAACATCCCTGGAGGCTTTTTCTCTTGATGAAACAGAACCATTGCAAAGTGTCCTTTAGTATGCACCCCTGCTTAATGGCTTCATTTAATATTGTACATATTATGTACTATTATTTTATCTTCTATTATTAAATGGTAGATCCTTTACTTTGTACAAATTCTCATGTACAGATGAAAATGTTATTAGCAACTATATACAGTTGATAAAGTGGCACAAACGTCTGTACATGTTGCTATTTGCATTAGAAATGTCTAGAGTTTAAATGCTATTTTTATCAATTTGTAATTCAGAACTCTTTATTTCAGAATTCTGTCGTATGTGATGCGATCTGTCATACATTAGCCTTCGTGTGTGCTCTTAACCATTCTCAGCTGGTGTACATCTATAGTAAATAAAGAAAATTGGTGAGTTTTATATTTTCATGCAGAGAGCAAATGGAATTGTTGATAATCATGTCATTGTTCTGTGTGTGCCTGAGAAAGTCAATGATCTTTTGCAGTGCAGAAGACTATTAGGAGATGTTTTTTGCACCTTTACTCAGGGTGCCCAGGGCACAGGGTGGTGTGGTTGCAGCTTTTTGTTCCAATCAGGCAGGAGCGTCCTCTTATTCCACCTGTTTCATCAGCTGTTCTTGACTTTCAGAAGACTGAAAGATGTGGCTTGTGCTTTGTTGGAATAAAATCCTGCACCTACACTGACTCATTCCAGATAAGATTGGACACCACTGCCTTAACATGTAGGAGGTGGGGGTGTGACTTTAGAATAACTGTTCATGTCAAGAGAAAACTGTCTTCATGGTCTTGCCTGAGATCCTTCATGAGATGTTTTATTATGCTTCTGCCTCAAGGTGGAGCCATTATATTTTCGGTTTGGCCCTCCGTTCATCAGTACGATTTCTTCTGGCTGAATGTTCGTAGAGTTTATACAGAATCATCGTTGTAACCAGCAGATCAGCTGGTTATATTTGGGAATTAATCCAAACAAGGTCAAGGTCACAGCAGGACCAAACTTGTTGGCAGAGAAGGCATCCCTTTTGAGGTTGTTGTACTTGTAGATATTATAAAGCAGGACAGATTTCAAAGGGAAAGACCTTTATTTTAATGACGTCATTTAGATACGCACAGCTTCAGATCCAAATGACTCGCTCATGTGAGTCATAAGCGATGTTGAACTGTATTCTAGAGGTGTTCAATGAAAGGTTTTGTGGTTTGACCAAAAACAAAATGAATTTTATTTCATTTGGTTCGCTATGTTTAAAAATATTCTGTGTGCATTGAAAATGTGTAAGATCTAAACTAAAGACCCAGGGTCACAAAAGCTACTGTGGCCCAAAATTTGTGGAAACAAAGTCACTGTAAACATGTAGATACAGTTGTGTGAAAATTCAAGGTGCTGCCATATCCGCTTATCAAAATTGGAGCCTGTATTTAATTCCAAGATTCTATCACTCATCCACACCTGGCAGACAAAACCAAAACCAAACCTGCACTCAAACAGCTTATAGATTATTAAAAATTTTTTGCAGTAAATAAAATTCTCCATTGCATTTTATAGGTCATGACCATCTGGAGATGGTTAGGATGTACTGAATATTCAGCACATGGATGCCTTGGTTGATGCATGGATAACTGAAGAGGTGGTTACAAAGTACCAAGTTCTTTACTTGAGTAAAAATTAGTTACTCTAAATAAATATGCTGAACACCTTCAAATTCTACACTTAAGGTAAAGTAAAACTCTTCATCTTTACTTTCTAAGAAACTACAGGAAAGCTTCAGAAAGAAAAATGCCTGCTTCAAATTACACACTGATCCTAGTTACTTGGAAATTACTACCTCTTTTCATCAAGGAGCATGAGAAAACATTTTCTCATGTTCCTTGGAGAAAACGGCAGTAATCAACCATCAGTAACCAATCAATCGTCTTCATTCCTAATCTCAAGCGTTAGCTAGCAGGACAATTTGGATGCCAGACCTCGCTCTCATTGTACAAACTACAAAGAGTACACGGGCAAATTGCAGGGAGAAGTATTAAGTATTCTTGCTTATTCTTGCCATCCTATCGGTTAAAGATTATAGGAGTTAAAACTCCATAAATGTATGTGATGCGAAAGGCACGCTATAAGCTCACAGAGAACTACAATGAAAATGCAAGTAGAAGTAACGTAAAGACGTTAAATAAGTGAAATGTATTAGATAAAAAGAAAGCAAGTAAATTGCATATACTTAAAAAGACACAAAAAGCAGACCCAAGTGCAGTACCAAAGTATTTCCCACCTTCGCGAATCTCAAACTTGATGATCACAGCAGTGACCTTAAGAACCTTCCTACAGCCCAAACAGCACATCTACACAAGGTAAACATGCTTGAGTAGCCAGCCGTCAAAGCTGTGACCTTAATCCTTCTGAAAGGCCATGGAGAGACTTAGAGTTTAATCCACCAACTGTCTTCTTACCCGAGACTAATTAATTTACTTAAGATTTTGTAAAGAACACTGAAGAAAGCTAAAACTTAGTTGGTTGATTGTCAGAATTGCACTGGTACACATAAGTCTAACAATTACACACTGCAAGAAACAGATCTCAGATGATTGTAAGAACATCATGGAGAGTTATAACTAATACACAGCTCACATATACACAATCAAAGACTGAGTGCCAGACAAAAAACAGATTAGTGCACAGCCTCAAGCAATGAGGAACTGAGGAACCTCAGCTATATAGTCATAGACATTACTGAGAGAGAGAGAGCACTGTAAATATTTCTGCACTATCACTGACTATAATTTAAGATCAGCTTGTAGTTCTGATCTTCAAGTCTTGCATTACTTTTTACACATCATTCTGCATGGAATGTTCCGGTGGCTTCTCTATACAGGTTTTGTTAGAGAAAATAATCATCACTTCTTAAGGTATTTATTGTCTCTACTCCATACTATACTAACCACCAAAGTAGAAGCACTCATCACTAAAGACCTACATGTCCGTAATTATAATACAGGATGATCTGTTTAATATTTTCAGCCCTGTGCTGCCATCCAGTGGTCTTCATCTTTCTACAGGGCATGCTTAAGATGTCTATGTTTCATGACAAGCCAGATAAACTGTTATTCACTGTAAATGCATATTTACGGCTCTGTTAAATGGGATGCAATTAAGAAACCAATCCAAGTTATTCATTTGGAGATATACAGAAAAAAATGTAATGCATTTCATGGGCGCATCGTAGTTATTAGTATGAGGAAAAAAGGAAAAAAAATGGATGCAGGCTGACGGATTGAGCTTGTGTTCGCACTTAGGTTAAAGTGTTTGAGACACTGTTATAGCACACAAGGGGATGTATAGGTTGTAAAATCTCCCATTTCTTTCTAATTTTCTAGGTGAATCTCAAAGATGTGTGAAAAATCCTGTCATTAGCATTCAAATCATTTACATTCTTTATGCAAATTATATAGATATGATTAAATGTGAAATGTAGACCCGGTTATTGCACTGTACTGTTATACAGTAGTGAGATCTCATTGTACAGGCTTGTTTGCACTTATAATCAAAGACACTAATCTGCCCTACATTACAGTGACTTATCCCGGGAACACTCGGGGTGAGTTGCCAGTCAATCACAGGGCACCATGCACACACATTCACACACACACACACACACATTCTCTCATAGAGGCAATTTAGAGAAGCCAATCCAGCAACCAGCATGGAAACCGGAGAACCCGGAGCAACCCAAGCCAGGTTACATGTATTGTGTGGAATGATTAAAGTTTGGCCAGAAATCTTATCCCTAGCTAAATACATTCTAAGGATTGGCTTTATGGAGTGAACGAAAAGCACTGTAGTTGTTTCGAAGTGATTGCTGAGGATACAGTACAGTGCCAGCCAAATGAATTTTGAACACGCTGTACTAACGTTTTTGGTCAAACTTCAAAAAATGGGTAGAAAGTTCAATAGTCTAGAATTACACACATTATCTAAGCAACAGAGGTGGAAGGTATAAATGAACTGATAAATGTTTGTGACTTTTTTATTTATCTGGAAAACTCTGGTCTGATTTTTTTGCTTTTCAATTATGTTATACAAATATTATCTAATATCAACTAAGACAAAAACAGGTGTACTTCTTGTCTTTAATAAAGTGCTCATTTAGAATCCCATTACAATCTGAGAAGGTACAAAATAATTATATCTTAGCAAGTGAAAATAATTTAAATATAGTCTTAGCTATCTATTACTTCCTATTATGAGATTACAATAACCCAAATATAATATCTTTAAAATATTAATAATGTTTATGACTTTTCTAATTTCAAGCTTGATGTTTTTCACATTTCTAATTTTAAGAATTAATTTCTAGAAAAAAAGATCATTTAAAGATTGAAATGTGTACGAACATCTAAAACAAGCTGAATAATCTAATTTATAATAATAGTACAGTAAAGATGGGATACTTTATTAAATATGCAATAAAAACTAAAAACTCTAATTTGTTGAATGGCTTGAACCTTTGTTTGTGATAATAGTGCAAAGAAAACATGGCAGGGTTGATCTGAATATATGTGAAGGTACCATTGATGCAAAAGCTTATATTTCTATTTTGGAAAATCACATGTTGCCCTCAAGACAAAATCTTTTCCAGGAACTCGATGTTTATCTCAGCAGGACAATGGCAGGCCTCACTGTGCAGGAGTTACAACAGCATGGCTTGACAGGCCTGCCTACAGTCCAGCTCTGTCTCCTATCGAAAATGTATGGCACATCATGAAGACGAGACTCAGACAATAGTGACCACAGTTGTCACTGTTGGACTGTTGAGCAGCTCAAGTCTTGTATAGAACAAAAATGCAGCAGTTAGAATCACTTCCTAAATAATTAAAAAGTATAATTTTAAAAAAGTGATGCGACCCAGTGATAAACACGCCTCTGCCACAACTTTTTTTAGTGTTGCAGATATCAATTTTTATATTTGCTTAAATTTAACAAAATGTTTGCCATTTTCAGAAAACATTGAAAATCCTTTCTTTGTCCTTTGTCTGTTGAATAAAGCTTCAAGTGCATTAACAAAGATAATATTTTAAGATAATATATAATTAATATTATAATATATAATTCATATATATAAGATATAATTATATAAAGGTGTTGTCTTTCAAGTCATAATCAATACAATGTACAATCAATATACAAGATGGACTAATCACCAATCGATATTCTTAATTAATTTTTACATATGAGTCTTGAACTTCATGCAACATTACAGAGTCATTCCCTATAAGAAAGGAATAAGGTTCTTCAAAGAGAATTTCTACCGAATCATGTAATCAATGTGACACAATCCTGAATATCTAGCATTATGCTCTGTATGTAGTGTTTAGCACTGTTTCAGTGTGAACTGTTGTTTTATACTTGTTTGCCTGTTATGTTTCCAGTGTTCATCAGCCCTATATTATACATTGTACTATAGTAGTGAAGGCACAACAATTCACCCTATTGTATATGTGTCTATATGCATGAGATGACAGTACAAATAGACAGTAGATTTACTGTTCAAATGAAGTGCCGCAAACTGGTACATCACGTATTAGACTGGGATTTTAGCTGAGAAACATAGTAGTAAGGCCTAAGTTATATAAAATAATCATATCTTATATACACAGATTCACGCTCATTCTCAGTAATTCTCACTACCCACTTCATAGTCAGGGTCATGATGGATCCAGAGCCTTTCCCAGGAACACTAGACACTAGCTAAGATGCATTCTGGATGGAATACCAGTCCATCATTGGTATTAAGGAATGGTTGCAGATGTTTCTTTATTATTTTGTAAACAAATGGCAATGTAGGAATTGACCAATAGTTATTTAAACATTTAAGATCAAGGTTGCGTTTTTTGAGCAGAAGCTAGACAAAAGCATATTTAAAATATGTACTTGAACAAATTGAATGCTAGGGTCACCTATAGCAAAAATATCCTGTATGATATGGGAGGGCACAACATTGTTAGGGGAGATTGTAGGTTTCATTCCTCAACTCAGACAAAGAAATTTGTTGAACTTGATTAAAGGTAACTGGGCCCCCTGAGCAGTGGGGTGGGGTGTCAGAGAGAGGGGCAGAGAACAGTGATCTACTGTTCTCAATTTCTTCAGTGAAAAACTTCAAAAACTTCTCACAGATGTCTGTGCATGTTTCAACATCCTGAGAGATAAGCGGAGCGAGGGCAGAATTTATAGTGCTGTAGTACTGAACCGAATTTTAGATCTGTGAGAAAGTTTACTGACTATCTCAGAAATATTTTTTGCTCAGATTTTGTTTGCATGCTGTTTTTAAATTAGCCAGACAATTTCTTTACCTCTGTATATATATATTTCCCATCTCTGCTCTGCTTTATGACAGGCTTGTCTAAAAGGGGTTGAATCGTCCAAACACTGATGGAATTTACATTTGGGATGTCTATATTTGAGTCTACAGAGTCCAGGATAGCTGAGCAGGAGGAATAAAAGAGGGAAATTAATTTATCTGGGCTTGAAAGAAGCTCTGCAGCAGAAGAAATATAGATGTTGCGATGGCATTTCTTCAATCGACTTCGGCAAACTGACTTGCAGCGAGAGAATTTATGTAATGTGGAATAGTAAGCAGGGGTTTTGATAGTACACAGAGGAATAGATAAGATGGCACTTAATATGCTAAAATATGCATGGGATCAGAAAAATGTGTATTATCAATATTACTATTATAACCCACAAGACATAAGGTCATGAGTATGCCCTGGTGCATGCGTAGCCTTATTTATATGCTGAAGAAAGCCAAAAGAACATGAACATGAATGAGATCATTTGTCATTGGTTTACCACAACAACATACTGTACATGAACAGTTTTTTTTAAATCACCCAAGATAAACAGTCTGTCATGCATTGGAACAATACACAATGGGAAGTCAGAGAATTTTATTATAAAGTCTTTATCTGGCCTGGGCCCCAGACTGGAGGGTTAGTCACAGATTCTGTTTTTACAGTCTATGATTCAAATGCAGAACAGCTCCCAAAAGAAAGTGTGTGTAATTTAAGCCGATTGTTGAAAACCATAACCATTCCTCCCCCTCTGCCAACACACCTAGGGGTGCTAATGAAAACGGTTTGCTGGATACAGTTCACCAGAAATGGTTGACTCACCATCCATGTCCATGTCAATGCTAAAAATAGGAAATCCAAATCACAGGATGTTTAAAATGAATGTCTTATTAGATACAGACCTAGTGTTAATCAAGTCCATTTTTGCCTTAAAGAGAACCACTGGTTGCTGCTGTGACTGCTGAGCGTGTTCCAGTAAGTGAATGTTTAGGATGCGCAGTCTTGCTGGAGCAAAGCAATCCAGGACCATGGGGTAATTCAGGGGCAATGGACAGGTGACAGGAGTCTCTCAGGTCTCACGATCACCATGCAAAATAAAGATTTTTGCATCCTGCGTTATGTGTGAAAGACTGTGCCCAAAGATACAAGAAAAAAACACTCACTTCTTTCCTGGTCTTCAGCCGGATACCTCCACATTTTCCTGTCAAGCAGATAAGAGACAACACGAGCAACACAAGCAAACAGAACACCGGTTGAACAGGTAGAAGCTGACGGGGCCGACGGCAGGCCGATGGACACCTTGGCGCCTTCATATCACGCCACTATGCCAAGAGATTACAGTAAAATAAATGAATCCTATGTCTAGACTTTTTCAAGTTTGGAATTGTCTTGTTCTGGAGGCAGATCATTTCTCATCTTTCTAACTATAAAGGTTTGAAACATGCACAAGAACAAGATTTCCAACTTGTGTTGTCATCTGAAGCTCACTGACTTTTTGCACTGTCAAGAAGATCTGGCTCATGATGAATCCTGGACCAAGCTCTTTTTTTATTTATTTATTTATTTTTTTAGATAAATGCATTAGAAGACTCACAGTTATTACGATTATAAGTTGAGAAGTTTTCATATGCAAGGAACTAATTAGGATGAAAGAGAACAACATTGCACATAAACAATTGAGTTTATA
This sequence comes from Leptodoras praelongus, assembly GCA_028564905.1. NCBI lineage: Eukaryota > Metazoa > Chordata > Actinopteri > Siluriformes > Doradidae > Leptodoras > Leptodoras praelongus. The sequence goes on along the minus strand of JAOTRJ010000009.1, from coordinate 19,631,861 downwards.
AAACAGATCGTTTGCATGAACTGAGTAATTTAGATTGGTTAAGATAGATGATGATGAACTCCTTTAAAGCAATTGTCTCCAGTAAATTGCATTGCATAATTATGAGCAAGATAAAGACATATTTGTGACAAAAAATGGATGTCATGCAGAAAGACAAAGAGAGAGAAAGACAAAGAGAGAGAAAGGTCATATGAGTTTATGAGTATGAGTGCATATCTTTTGTACAGTGTATGACTGTTATTTACATACATTTACACTGTGACTGTTATTTACATACACACGTATGCATGGTATACTATATATATATATATATATATATATGCATATGTGTGTATGTAAATAACAGTATATAACATATGCCTGTTTGTGTCTGGTTCAGTGCTATTACAACAGAAAGCCTTGTGCACTCTGGATCCAAAAAACACCAGAATAGGATGGTGTCAGCTCTTATTTCCATGGTAACAAGCTTCAGAACTTTTAAGCTTCAACCTCACTATGAACATGTCCAATCATTTTGAAGCAAAAACAAAATCCACCAACACATATCAGCTGTTTGATTTGTTCTCTCTCTCTCTCTCTCTCTCTCTCTCTCACACACACACACTCTCTCTCCTCTTCTCTCTCTGTCTCTCTTTCTTGCTCTCTCTCTCTCTGTGTTACTGATTTCCACCCCCACCGTTCTGTGACTCAGCTTCTTGCACTCCACACATCCGGATGAAACAGAAAGGGTAGGGAGAAGTGGAGGGAGGGTTTCCACTCCCCTGAGAGGGAAAGGCAGTAGGAGAATGGAGAGGAGATGAGCAGAAGACAAAGCAAAGGGATTACAAGTCACACTGGCCCTAGGGAAGGCTAGACTTCACCAGCACAGCCAGATTACTACCCCATCCTCCTTTTTCATCTCTGCCCATCTCTTCATGTACACCAGTCTTCTGAGGTGTGGACCTCCACAGCTACCAGCAGCTGCTCTTCTACCAGACCATGTGCCTCACATACAGTTCAGTTCATGCTGGCCTACTTTCTGCTTGTTGCTTATGTAATAAGGCTCCTAGATTTGGTTATTTGGGCCCGACACTGACGCAGTTCTTCTGAGGTGAATGCAGTGAGAGAAGGAGGAGGGAGGGGAAAAAGAAGAAAGCAAGTGACTTTTCTGAAAGAGCAAGCCAACAAGCTGCTACCACAATATTCTCTCATCGACTCACAAAACGTTGCACAGATATTATATGTATGGTATCAGACATTTACATTTAATGTTTGATCATTTCTGCATTTCCATCTAAATATTACTTTGATTAGAAATATATCTGTTCAATTTCTCTATTCTTATCATTTATTATAATGTGACTATAAATACATATACTTTTGCATATAGCCAAGATCCTCTGAATGTAATCAGTAGGTGAATAAGATGATTAGGAAATGGCACCTATTCTTACAATAACCATAGCAAGAGCCTGCGAAGTTATTCTTAACCAGAAAACCCGCAGGACACAACAGCTAGCAGACTGGACTCCCACACACCACCCTGTTTCTTTGCTCATGATAAGCCTACAATTCAGGTCACAATTGTCAGTTCCAGTTATGTCAAATGACGTTAATACAAAAATTAGCCAGCATTTTCAGAGTTAGATAGTTGGATAGTCTTATTTTTAAAGTTAAGTTAAAAATACTTCCATTAATGTAAAGTTGTACGAATAATAAGCCATTAAAGCAATTTATACATTATATATATATTATATATTATAATGCTTGCTTGAAAATGTTTTCAAATTGGACCATGTTTTCCTGAGCCAATTTGATGACTCAGTTCATCAAGTGAATTCAGTTATCTATATTTTCTAAAATCAAGCCCTTGGTCTGTAAAATAAAAACAATTATAAACAAAGTATAGTTAGAAAAGAACTACCAAATAT
>JAOTRJ010000009.1:19606675-19617454 GCA_028564905.1 Leptodoras praelongus | reverse complement strand
TTGGTTCCTGCCCTTGCGCTCAGAGTTGCCGGCTGGGCACCGGCTCCCCCCGTGACCCCGTAACTGGGAATAAGCGGCCAAGAAAATGACTGACTGACTGACAGTATAACTCTTTTGAAGGTAAGAAGTGCTATGTTGTTTACATCTGATGAGCTCCTAGCTGAGAAGACCCCATCCCCAGACCATACCCCCAGCTGACAAGTAGGAATTTCATGTTGAGGGGGCATTTTTCTTTGACTTCTTTTTACTGGTTGGAGGTTTGGATTTTCTAGGTGCAACCTCAAGTCACAGTTTTATGAAAACCTACTTGTGTTATTTTTTTGTTGAGTTCAAAGTGATCCCAGATCTGATGTACACATCGAGTGGAGACAAGGTGCTCACTGAATCTTGGATCACTTTGAACTCAACAAAAAGGTAAAACAGTATCGGATGTTTTTTTAATACTGTGAATCTTTCTGCTGAGCCCTTTTTTAAAATGCATAATTCACACCACTGCCATGGCACTTTAAATTTAATTTCAAGGTGCAGCAGAGTTTAGTGATTAGTCATGTCAATAACTACTGTAATGTTAAATATTGTGGGGGCATTAATGGTGTTCCTGAACACCACTACACTTCTAAATAGAAGTAGACATGCTGGAAGTAGGCATTAGAAGATGAGTAAATTGTGGCCATGAAGAGATGCACATTATCAGCAATAATACTCAAACAGGCTCTGGCATTCAATAATTGATTGCTATTATTGGGCCAAAAGTGTGACAAAAACATTCCCCACACCATTACACCACCTCCACCAGCCTGGACTATTGACAGAAGACAGACTGGGTCAATGAATTCATGCTGTTGGCTTCAAATTCTGACCCTACCATCTGTATGCCTCAGCAGAAATCAAGGTTCCTCTGCTGTAGCTCATCCACCTCAAGGTTGGACATGTTGTGCATTTTGAGATGCTTTTCCAGTTTGCAGTTGTACAGAGTGGTTATCTGGATTACTGTAGACTTTCTGGCAGCTGTCTGACCATTTTGCATTGCACCATTCTGAGTAAACTCCGAGAGAGTGTGAAAATCCCAGGAGATCAGACATTATAGAAATACTCATTTACAGAAATATTCATTTATGGAAGCCTGTCTGGCACCAACAATCATGTCAGTGTCAAAGCTGTCAAAGTTACATTTCCTCATTCTGATGTTTGATGTGCTGCAACATGATAGACTGATTAGATGTTTCCAGAGATGAGTAGCTGCACAGCAGGTTTTCCTAATAAAGTGTTCTGTGCATGTCCTTAATATAAAAGCCACAAATACTATATACAGCCTCCTTTTACACTTGATATTATATATACTGTAATCAGTACATTGAGTAGTTTGTAACCCTTTTATAAATTGTCAAAATAGTCAGTTATAGAACGGCACAATGCTTAGAAGAAAAAATAAAAAAAAACATAAGGAAGGGACTAAAAATTCCTCATATCAGCTTTGTAATTGGTATATTCTTTTGTGCCTGTTGACAAAATGTTACAGTTAGCTGTAGGTGTGTGGACTTCACTACAGCAGCCTTGAATAATATAGGAAAGACTTCTGAGAGGCTCACACAGCTCACAGAGGAAAGACTTCTGAGAAGCTTTTCACCTTCTTGTCTGGCACACTGTTAAATACACAAAATCTTAAATGGCATACAGGAGAGGGCCAGTAAATACATTTTGTAATTCCTGTGCCCTGTCATTTGGAAGATGGTAATGAAGTGCACAAACAGTGATAGGTCTTACAGAACTGTCCCACTCCCTGTGTTGTAGTGTGGCTTCAGCCTGTACACTGCAGCATCTTCACAGCAAGCAGCCAGACTCCATGAGAATGGCTGCTCCCTGAGAACTGCTGAAGGGAATACACATTGATAACACTGCACACAGATTAAAGGGCTACTCACCCAGCACTGAATACATTAAACCAAGCAGCATGGATGGCTGCCACGTGGGACCCAATCACATTGCCTGCTGTTTGCTTCACAGAGAGACAGAAAGAGAGAAGGAGTGTGTGCGTGTGTGACTTTTTCAATCAAAAGGCATTTCTTATATTTGATTATTGCTAAGCATCGCCTTCAGTCAAGTTGTTTATAGTTAAGCAGAGCATCTTATTTCAAAAATGTAAAATTTGACCTGACAATAGAACAAAAGACTATGCAGTGCTATGATTTTTATAGATTACTGGACTGTGATTAGACTGGTGTAATGAGTATACCATAAAATGGAACCGCAGCTGTGGTCAGAAGTTTATATACACTCATCATGGACATGAATGTCATGGCAATTTCGGACTTTCAATTATTACTTTGAATGGTTCTTTTTCTGGGGCAGAGTGCGTGTACAATATACACTGATAAGGCGTAATATTATGACCACCTTTTCTCTACATTCATTGACCATTTTCTTAGTTCCACTTTACCATATAAATAGTAACACCAGCAGCACTCTTCTGTCTGATCCACTCATACCAGTACAACACACACTAACACACCACCACCACATCAGTGTCACTGCAGTGCTGAGAATAATCCACCACCCAAATAGTACCTGATCTGTAGAGGTCCTGTGGGGATCCTGACCACTGGACAACAGAGTAAAGGGGACTAACAAAGTATAGATGGACTACAGTCTGTAATTGTAGAACTACAAAGTGCATCTACATGGTAAGAGGAACTTAGAAAATGGACAGTGAGTGTAGAGAAAAGGAAGTGGTCACAATGTTACGCCTGATCGGTGTACATCTTTAATAGAAAAAAAAAAACAGAATTTGAGGCACAATATTTAACTTGCTAAGGTGAATGCTTCTTAACTTCCTGTTAATGATCATGATTGTCACAGCACTCATAAGATTGACCAACACACAGCACAATGGGAAGGAGCTCAGTGTGGATCTGAGAAAGATGATTGTAGATTCACACAAGTCAGGAATGTCTCTTGGAGCCATTTCTAAGATCCAAGATCATCATTTCCAACAATTGTGTGTAAGTACAAGTAAATGGGAGGAGTAGACACTTTGCCTAGGTCTGGAAAAAGACCTAACCTGTCATCCTCAAGTAAGTATAAACTGGTTCAGATGAACTGTAAGCTGGAACAGCAGTGTGACTGTCTACAGGCAAGTGAGATTTATATAACCGTGGACTGAGAGGCTGCTGTCTAAGAAAGAAACCCCTACCCCAAAATCGACACCTTGGGGTTCAACTACAGTTTGCAGGTGACCACATGGCCTTCTGGAGGAAAGTTTTATGGTCAGATTAGACAAAGTTTGAGTTGTTTGGCCACAAAGACCAGGGGTGTGTTTGAAGGAGTAAATGTGTAGCATTCAACCCTAAGTACACTGTACCAACTATTAAGCTGGGTGGTGTTAACATCATGCATTTGCTGCCAGTGGAACTGGTACCTTGTAAAAAGTGAATGGAATAATGAAGAAGGAAGACCTGGACACAATTAAGCGTTCCAACAGTACAATGACCCCAAACACACATCAGATCTGGTTGTGGAATGGAAAGCAGGCTAACATTAAGATTTTGGAATGGCCTTCCCAAAGTCCTGACCTCAACCCAAAACTCAAAAATGTGTGAACTTTGCTTAAAAGTCAGATCTTTTCCAAGATATCAACAAATGAAAATGAACTGTACCACTCAGCAATGAAGAGTAGTCAGAAATTGTTGATGGCTACCAAGAGCAACTGGTCATGGTGCGAGTTCTAAGGGTCATATAACCATTAAATATTATGCTTACATATGCAGTATTAGGTATGTTGTATGTATAATTTTGACCCTGTGTTGATTTCAGAAATCTCCCCCCAAATTAAAACCTGCGGATCTAATCATTGTTTTATTCCATGATGAGTGAACGTAAACTTCCAACCACAAATGTAAATGATCATACGGTGTATTCTACATAAAGTATTTGTGAGAAAACCACCAGTAAATAACACATTCAGCTATTTTACTAATAAGCAGTATGTGTAAACATCTCAGTGTTTATAATCAGTTATAATTCACACTTCTGTTGCTGGTTAAAGAAATCCCTCAGATTTCATTACAGATTCTTGTAGATGAGGTAGGTTTGGCATGTGACATCCTCAAGATGAAATAAAAGTGCCTTGAAAACAACAGCCATGTGGGAAATGCAATCAGACTTTGTAATCCACTGTCCTCTCTCAAACTACAAACCAAATTCTAGATAAGACAAAACTTTACTAATACAGCAATTCAGCTGGCACAGGCTGGGAAGTAAAATATATTATACATTTTGAATTTTAGGTCAATCAGCATACGATTTCTCTTTCTTATTTATATTACCCCAGTTTCACTGAATGACCATTATGCAGAAGTCTCCAACAGTGATCAATGATGTGAAGAGTTTACATGGTTGTTTTCATACTTAAACACTTATGTGTCAATTTACATTGTGTAGGTTATATATGTTTTGTATGTTGTACTTGGATTAGTTATAGTTATGAAGTACAATGTGCATCTATTCATCTCAAAACAGTTTGATAAATTAAATTGTATAATATGGAAGCCTACCAGTCAAACAACAAAAACAACACAAAAGACGGCAACACACGTAACAGGCTGCTATAAACACAACATAGGCTTAATGAATAATAATAATAATAATAATAATAATAATAATAACATTCTGAGTTCTACCATTTATTTAAAAATATTTGTTCAATAAAATATACACATTTTCACATTTTACAAAACAATGTTTGGCAATTACAATAAAGGCCATTCTTCTGTTACCAGGTACTCAAGTGTCGGAATACATCAGAACTGGTTTTCTGGATCAAATCCTTTTAAAAACCGAACTTCATGACAACACCAGAATACAATGAAACAGTCCAACGGCCACACACACACACACACACACACACACACACACAAAGACGACATGCAAAAAAGGAATAATTAAACACATAAACATATATCAAATGAAGCGTGAAAACCGTTTGCGTAAAACATCTTCTCAACAACCAAACGATTAAAGGGCAAAACAACTACAACTATCATGCAGTTTCCATCACTGAACACACACACACACACAACATGATGCGCGTTTAGGAGCAGAAGTTAACGTGTGCAGTCTTGCTTCCAGTTCATAGCAGCTTCCAGGACACCCGCTTTATTGGTTCTTCATGGCACAAACAGTGACTGGCATCTACTTTAGAAAAAAAAAACATCTAGACATGAACCACTACTGATCTGGATCCTTCGAGCTCTTGGCGATATTGCTCCAGCCAGTTCCTCAGTTCAGAAATGCGGTAGCCCTCGGGTCCCCGACCTCCCTGATAAACCACTTTCTGGTCCTTGACTACATAGAGGCGCTCGAAGTAGGCTCCGTACGCCACGTTGGACGAGTTGTCCATGGTGTCCACGACCACGACGGTGCCAGGTACCGTGGCGTTCATGAGCCGCGCAGCCCGGAGCCGGTCCTTTATACAGCGGTGGCGCGGGATCTGGTACGGGGCGTCCGTGCTCTCCCAGCCGTCGGACGGATGCGCCTCCTCGATGTATATGAGCAGCGAGTCGGCGATGTCGGCGTACTGGTCGGCGACGCACCGGAACGCGGCCAAACGCGTCATGAACGGAGGTCATGAGCAGCTGCCGAAGTTCAGGATAAGCGGTCTCGTGCCGCGGGCGTAGTCCAGTATGCGCGCGTGTTTCTGTTCGCCGAGCGGCACCACCTCACTGTTGGGTGCCTCCAGCCCCAGGTGCGCCGCCTTGCAGAAGTCCAACTTCTGGCTGTACCACACGGCGCGCAGTGAGTCCAGCGTGAACATCCGGTTGGAGTCTGACACGGTCACCGGCGGGTCGTCGGGACTCGACACCTCGCGTTCGCGCATCTTCACCAGGACCTTCCTGCGGATGCAGACAAAGTCAAGAAGCCACAGCAGCACGGCGGCCATCAGGAAGCGCGGCAGTAGCATCAGAGACACCAGCGCGTTTTTGAGCGCATTGACAAAGTCCCGCACGTCCGGCATCCTCCGAGCGGGCGCGCACACAGAACTATCTCCTCCCTCCATGTTTTCCTGCCTTGAGCTTCTTGCGCTGACTTCGCCGCTTTTATAGGACTTGTAGGGATTTGAATATGGAAAAAAAAACCCTCCACGCCTCCACACCCGTGCCGCCTCCTCACATGGAGGGGGATTACCTCCCGGCACCTCGGCCGCCTGGATGAGAGGAAGAGTGCGGTGGAGGAAGAGAGCGCGGCGTCGGGCGGGGGGCGTTTTGGGGCGCGTTTGGGGGGTGCGTTCAGAGCGTTTATTATTCATTTACCACCTTATACTGGCAGGTGGGGTTTATAACACCCTACTGTCTGAAATTAGTGAACATTTCAGACGTGGATTTCATTTCATTACTTACCCTTCCTCCGCGACGTCATGTGCACATTTGCCTTCTAAATGAGCGAGTTGCTCCGGAGCGCAGCGGCGAAGGTTCTGTTAGTGAAGCTGAACACACACACACACACACACACACACACAGCCTGTTAAAGCAGAGCGGGTGGTGAAAAGGGGAATGACTGAAGCTGCAGAGGGTCATTCAAGTTTGACTGATGAAGTTCATGAAACACAAGCTTATGGCAACTTTATTATCAATTATTTATGATCATCTGTCAGTCAAATAAGAGACACCGCACTGACCTAAAGAAGTTCTTACATCTCGTGAAACCCTTACACGACTTTCTGAGTTCAGGCTGCTTTACACTGACCCAAACCCGGAAATGTCCCACCAGACGGCGCTCGCGCTCCCCAAATGAGCTCTGTATATGTGAGACACAAGAGCCTGGACTTCTATAAAGATCACTCACCGTATCATCGTTCCTGTGACATATTTGACATAGTATCATACAGTGCATTAACGTTTTGACTTATGAACACACACATACACGAGCTGTTCTCTGCCTATTTCACTACATTTCAATATTACATCAAATACAGTATACAACACTATACAATACAACACCATGCTTTGAATCACAATGCAGTCACAATAATTGACAATGCACTCTATTTGTTGTTCTGTTTGCTAATTCCAGTGACTATTTCTACTCTTCTTTTTAAAGTTATGTACAGTGGTGTTGCAATGGTTCATTACGTGCCATTTATATCTCACAGCATGTAATAGCTATAAGAACTAACCAAGAAAAGTAGAACAGAATTACTGGAATTTTTCTTTATTTTTCCCATAACATCAAGTTCATTTCCTACCTTAAAAACGTTGGAAAATACAGTCCTAATCCTTACCTTACCTTACCAATAAACTCTGCTATGAGTTTGGCACACAATTACAGGTCACACAAAGACAGCTGAGAATGGGAAAAACAGCCCAGATTCAGCTTCAGCAGTTATCATAGCACAAAGAAATTGTGCCTATAGTGTGTAGAGCACACATATTCTTCAAGGATCCTATTGCTCAAGCCGACTTATTCTTGTGTTTTTGGCTGTCATCTGCCCCTACAGGCATCTTATGGTCCAGAAATGCCCATACAGCTCTCACCTTCAGTTTACTAAGCTGTAGTTACTAAGCAACCTTCATCTATGCCCACTTTGGATTATACTGTTATCAAGGCCAGAGTTTAGCACTGCAGGATTTTTCCTCTGCAACTACGCACACTGTGTGTGTACAGATAGTGTATAGACAGATTAGTAGATGTTAGATTACATATGTAGTGTATATATTCCCATTATTATAATTTTTTTTTTTACCATTCTTGCATTCAGAGGTTTGTCTCTGGTAGAGTCCAGTCCCTGTGTGATACTGAGACTGCTGAATAGGACTGTGAATGAGGCTATTTCTGCTGTGACATTTTTACAAACATTATTTTGGGTAGAATGAAGCAGTATCCCTGCAACACCGTGGCACTGCTTTACTGCTCATGAGCACAGTGGCATCTTCCAAGAGATGAGGAGTTCAATCTGCAGTCACAATTAAACACAGCAAGCGGCTGCTAAAGGTTCAAAATCTGAAATGTTTAAATTCCAAGATGCTTAGTCTCCCTGTTTATGGAAGAGTCTGCATATTGCTGTCATTAGCTCACACAGTGTCCGCACATTCAAGCCCCTTCTTCTTTGCTAATTAGAGATGAAACGAGGTTTTTCTTATATTTTACAATTCTGACTTATATTTTTACCTATTTTCATTTGATTTAAATGGCATCAAGCACTTTTTGGATATGAACATATTGTGTGCTTTTTATTGCTTAGATTTCTGGTGTTTGCTTTTTTTTGTGTCACCCCAGCTAAGGGCAAATTCGATGTTCTAATGTGTAAATGCTATTATACTGACAGGATGTGTAATATTTTGGTAATTGTTAATTTTGCCTAATGAAGAAGTCCTCACAGTTGTGCAGAAGGGCCGTACATTAATTATGCATTTCATTTGCATAATCCCTTTTGATCCAGACATCCCAAATCACCAGGAAGCACTAGCACAAAGCCATGCTCACTCACCTCAGCATGGTGTCACACTCACTGTAGCTGAATGGAATTTCAAAGTCATGTCATGACAGTGGATAGAACTAGGCACAGTGCTGATTAATGCAGTATGAGGGAGCTGGAGAGAAAAGAAGTGCTATTATAAACTACGGTCATCAAAATCTTTCTCAAGATGAGAGCTTTTGTGTTCACTTTCAACCTGACACAAAAATCAAAAGGAAACAGACACAAAACTGAACTCTGTTTTCATTATCTTGATACGAGTACAAAAATAAGGAGCAAGATGCTATGACAGAAACATATTTTTGTATTTTTGTGGCAACTGGTGCAGGAATAGGAATGGTTACTGTGAATATGAGTAGATTATGAAAAGTGTAATATCAACCCATCTTCTTTTATTCCCTTTAAAAAACGAGCGTGTCTTCATCTCAGCGCAGTGATGGCTTTGTAATGACATACCATATTGAATCCATGCCAATATTTTAGTTGTAGAAATGTAAGTTTGAATAACCTGACTTATAGCAGATGTGTTTGCTTTCTTTGACGATACATTTGGTGAGATTGTTATTTAATCTGCCAATTTTTTTTATTTATGTTTATTATACTGTATAATGGTCAAATATATTTTTTAATTATATAATGGGGTGACACGGTGACTCTTTGGGTAGCACTGTCGCTTCACAGCAAGAAGGTCCCGGGTTCGATCCCCGGGGTGGGGCGGTCTGGGTCCGTGTGGGTTTACTCTGGGTACTCCGGTTTCCTCCCACAGTCCGAAGACATGCACATTAGGTTGATTGGCATCTCTAAAGTGGCCCTAGTGTGTGTGCTTGTGTGTGTGTGTGCCCTACGATGGATTGGTGCCCTGTCTAGGGTTGTTCCTGCCTTGCGCCCTAAGCTGCCGACTAGGCACCGGCTCTCCCGTGACCCTGAAAAGGAATAAGCAGTTAAGAAAATAAATAATAATTTTAAATAATTTGACTGACTTTTATTTTTTATTGACTACATGGTTGTATTTCTATGGGGTGAAGGAGATGTAGAATTTTAAGAAAACCAATCACCATCTATACTGTTTTCTGTATATGGGGCTCCAAGTTGTCCTCAGTACACCACAAAGCCAGATGGGCTACTTCTCTCCTGTAGGCCGACTCTTTTCTGTTACTAATGAGTTCTATAAGGGTTGAGTTGTCTTCAAGTTTGAGCAGTCATCAGCATGGTAAGAGATCACTGTCAAAGTGCGGATACACCATCCAGACTAAGGCATCACACAGACAAACTTCTTCATACCAATTATAGAGTAGATAGAGTAGATAGAGTAGACAATCTGGAATTGGCAGCAAGAAAACTATGCTGATATTTGGGTAAAACTCCCTGTGTGAAACTTCACACAGTCCAAAACATTAATTTAGGACTAAACTTATACTTATGAAAAAACAGCTGGACCCTGGTGAGTCACTGTTCTTAATTATTACAGATAAAATAATTCAGTCAGCTGTATTTAGTTAATACCCAAATAACTTATTTATGTAAAAGTGTCCTAACATTAACAGTGAACATCCACAAAACTACATGTTCGTATTTTCACCCTGACATTTTTATGTAGTAACAGATAACTATAAAACTATACTATTATTTGAATGGATATATTGGATTCTTTCTTTTTTGCTACTCCAAGAAGTATGCAGAGACATTTTGCTATTTGCAATCCATGGTAAAATAAACTACTAACCCCGTTACCTCCAATAAACTCTGCTATGAGTTTGGCACAGAGTCACAGGTCACACAAGGACAGAGGGTTGTATGAAATGGAACAGCACAGCACAGCACACAAAAAATACCATTTATTACCACTTCCTTTTGTGCTAGGAAAGGGCTCTTTGTGGTAGTGAAGTGTTGAAGTGTAGTCTAGAGTAATTTTGGCCCAAAGTGGGCTTGAAAATTTCAGTGCCAGCTGAATCTGAATTTCATACCCCCTATTGCGCTAAACATCAGTGCATTCAATTTCAGTTCTGACTTTCAGGAAAGATTGTGTTGAGCCCAAGCTGATCTTAAAAATGAAATCCCTTACTTGCTGCAGCAAACATTTCATGTTTGGCTAAGCTTAAGATAAAAAAGAATCACAACATACAGACTGAGAATTCAGGAGCTGTCAAAAAGCCTACATAGTCATATGGTCGGAGTTATATAGAGTTGGCGGTGCTACATACTCATTCATGAGTGTTCTTTTGTTCAAGGTGCATCATATAGTCAGTCAGTCATTATCTGTACCGCTTATTCCCAGTTACGGGGTCACGGGGGAGCCGGTGCCCAGCCGGCAA
>JAOTRJ010000009.1:19566799-19580690 GCA_028564905.1 Leptodoras praelongus | reverse complement strand
AGGAAACCGGAGGACCCGGAGGAAACCCACGCGAACACGGGGAGAACATGCAAACTCCACACAGAAATTTTCCAGGTGGCCCCACCCGGGGATCGAACCCGGGACCTTCTTGCTGTGAGGCGACAGCGCTATCCACTGCGCCACCGTGCCGCCCCATGTTGTCTTTATTTTATATTAAAATGAGTTGGATGATCTGAAACATTTCAATGTCACAAATTAGCAGAAATAGAAGAAATTGGGAAGGGGCAAATACTTTGTTACAGCACTGTATTTAACATTAATTCTGAATACAGCCACATCCCCAATTATAAGAGTATGCATGCTTATACAAACACATTATTTTAGTTTTGTGGGTTTTTTTCCCTCTAAACAATTTAAACTTGTTTTTCAACTGGATTGCAAAGATTATAGGTCACATTAAAGATGGAAATTTACATGGCATTTTAACAGGGGTGTGTAGACTTGTATACACTGTAGACAGACAGACAGACTTTGTCATATATAAAACTGTAGTAGAGTGAAATTCTGTAGTAGAGTGAAATGTGGTGTTTTTTCTGGTACACATTGTAACCAGACCTGTTTCTGTCTTTTGGCATGAACTTAAAAAGTTTGGTGATTTTTGTAGAGTGTATCTGGTGCTTTATTTCCTCGTTTTGGCAATCGAAAAGCCATTAACCATAACTAAGATGCAGGACTTTAAGGAAAGAGTAATGTGGGATTGCAGTCAGATTCATGATTAACATTCTAACAGTATGTAATATAACCTAACCCAATTAGCTATCAACAAACCTCAGTTTGGTTTTCCTGTAAGTAAGGCAAATTTTATATATGCAGAGATCACTCTAATATTTTCGGGTTCTAGTACCCAGAATTGCCACTTCTAACCTGATCCTGATCTAATCCTGTAAATGGAAAGGATCCACACTATCCACTGTATCTGTAGTTTTTTACAGTAGTGCTTCAGTGTATATCCAATACTAAGAAAAGTTTGCTGCATAATACTTACAATAATACAGCATACATTTGCAAATTTACATTTGCATTTATGGCATTTAGCAGGCTCTCATATCCAGAGCACTTACAGAATGCTTAGTCATTAACTCAGAATATTCTAAACTAGTGCTGGTAGACCCAAATTCAAGGTTGTTTGAGCTAGGATACTGCTAGAAATGAGCTACAGTACATAACACAAGCAGTTACAAGCAAAACAAGTCATATAACCCAAAGGTACTCCTAAACTATGCAAAACCTGTGAAGAAGAACAAAACACAGTAAATACAATAACTGCTGTAAGTGTAGTAAGAGCTTTAATAGATGCAAAGATGCCATTCAGACACTCAGGGGGAGTTTGATAACTGCCATCGGGTAGGGAGGGGCTGGACCTTTTTTGGCTTTGTAGGCACGCATGAGGGTTTTATATCTCATGTGAGCTGCTTCAAGAAGGCAGGGAACAGTGCACAGCAATGGAGTGACATGCCTGAACCTGGCAAGGTTGAATGCAACCTCAGGCTGCAGCATTCTGGATCAGTTGCAGGGGCCTGATGGAATGCATAGGAAGGCCAGCCAGGAGGGAGTTGCAGTAATCTAGTCTTGAGATTACAAGAAACTGAACAAGTACCTGGGTGGCTTTTCTCAAGAGAAATGTTTGAATTCTCTGAATGTTGTAAAGGAGAAATCTGCATGACCATGTCAGTTATCAGAAGGAGGACAAGAAAAGAAAGGATGAGTTGAGCATCATCAGCATAACAATCGTAGAAGAAGCTAGGTGAAGAAATGACATCTCCCAGTGAGTGAGTGTAGAGTGAAAATAGAAAATGGCCCAGCACTGAGCCTTGTGGGACACTAGTGGAGAGTTTGCATGTTGAGCCCCTCCTTGTTACCTGGTAGTAGCATCCTTCCAGGTAGGGCTTGAACCACTGCCATGCAGAGCCAGAGATGCCAGTTTCAGAAAGGATGGACAGAAGGATATTGTGGTTGACTCTGGTGGACAAAGGCAGCAGAGAGGTCAAGAAGACTCAGGACAGATGACAGTCTGATCTTGTTGCATAGAGATTCTCTGACACTGCATAAGTACAGTTTCAATAGAGTGTGCTGCTTTGAAGCCAGACTGGTTGGGATCCTGATGTTGGTTCTGAGAGAGAAAGAAAGACAGTTGATTATAGACAGCATGTTCAAGAATTTTTGAGAGGAACAAAAGGGGAAATACTGGTCTGTAGTTTCTGAAGTTAGTACCATCAAGACTGGGCTTCTATAGGACGGTTGCAGAGGCCAGGGAAAAGGAGTGGCAGAGGTTGTTGTGAAAAAGAGAGAGGATTAAAGTAAAACAAGTGCCTCCACCGCCCCCCAGTTTTTCATGCCGAGTGAGAGAATGAGAAGGGCAATGAAAGAGCAACCAGGGAAGCAACCATGTCTCTGTCAGGCCCGAAAGTCAAGGTACGGAGTTTCCAGAGCAATTCTAGAGAGTCCACCAGCCACCAAAGTCAGACATTGTGTTGAAAATTGATATAGGTGATATTGGTGGTATTACATTTTCTGCAGTGATTCTTGCAGATGGCTGTGGGAAGTGCAAGCAGGGATTGAGAAGCACATGATGTAGACAAGGAGAAAGGAATAATAAATGTGGAGTACAAAATATGTGTATAGCCAAGATGAATGGTGACAGTTTCTGTGTTAATTGAAGAGTAGAATTAGAAGACAAGGGTGGCCAACTAACTAATACAGATGTCCTGCTCTCTCAACTTCTCCAAACCAAAAAAAGGCACCAGGTCTTAGTAATTAAAACCAGGCAGTTAATAAGACTAACAAGGAAACACACAGGCAGAATCTAGCTAAAAGTTCTATGATCCAAAAACCAGAATCTCAAAAGCAGAAGACAGTTTCAAGATAGAAGATGCAGCACAACTAATTTCTGTCAGAAATCCCACTTTAATTTAAACAGTCAGCACACATTTTGTCATTATATGCCAAATGGTGGTCAGTCTAAAAAAATAGATTAAGTGCCTTCACAGAATAAGTGCTCCCTAATCTTGGACATTTATCAGTACAAAACAATTGGAAAAAACAAATATTAAGTGCCATACGTATTCTGTAGGATATTTTTTTTAAATAAGCATAATTACACCAAATTGCATTTCTATTATTCAGGTGCTGCTGGGGTTCTAGTAGGACATCCTTTTGACACTGTAAAGGTGAGTACTTCAGTCTAAATGCTAATATCATTTGAAATCAAGTTTATTGTTATACAGTAAAATATATACAAAAAAAATATTTCTAAACCCCAAGAACCCCTCCCTCATGGTGTTAATGAGCTATGGGCATTTAATTAACTGTGGTTACAGGTAATTCCCTTTTTTTAAGACACTTAAAACATGTGAATGAACTGAAAGTTAACTACATGCTTATTACTCATGGCAAGACAGCATATTTGTAAGTTGGGTGTCATTGTATTTTTGTATAGGTCTCATATCTGATAAATCAGATAATTATTCTCTCACAACTATGTATTGAATTGTGCATCCATCTGACTTCTTTTACTTGATGAATGGAATCATGAAACCAATGAAGTGTATAGACAAACTTTCTCCCTATATAAATAGTTTATTACATACATACAAAGCTACAAAGATTGCACCAATTACCCAACATGCCCATGCTTGTTTTCATAGTTCCACACTGTTGGTGAACGTTCTTTATCTCTTTAATTTTGGAGTCTCATGTTTACATCTTCAGATTTCTGTAAAAATATGCTTTGTCTATCACAGGTCAGGCTTCAAGTGCAAAATGTGCACAAGCCTCTGTACACTGGAACCTTTCACTGTTTCCAGTCCATCATACGGCAAGAATCAGTCAGTACCTTTTTCTTTTGCTTTCTTTTGGTATTTGGATTATTGGTAGAAAATGTATGAATGGTTGTTATTTAAAATAATTTTTACACAGTACCATTAAATGTTTGATGTAATGCCCTAGCATTTATTTTTCCCTCCTACAGGTTTTTGGCCTGTACAAAGGCATTGGTTCTCCTATGATGGGCCTGACATTCATCAATGCCATTGTCTTTGGTGTGCAAGGAAACACCATGCGTCTGCTGGCTCACGACACTCCAACACACCAATTCCTAGCAGGAGCAGCTGCTGGAGCCATCCAGACTGTTATTTGTTGTCCAATGGAACTGGCCAAGACACGCATGCAGATGCAAGGTACTGGTGAAAAGAAGTCTACTCACAAGGTGTACAAAAACTCATTGGACTGTCTGGCCAGGATATACAAGCAGGAGGGTGTGCGGGGTGTCAATAGGGGCATGGTGACCACCTTCATTCGGGAGACGCCTGCCTTTGGAGTGTACTTCCTAGTCTATGATGTGCTAACACGCTCACTAGGCTGTGAGCCGGATGACTCCTATATGATTCCTAAACTGATGTTTGCTGGTGGTATGTCAGGCATTGCCTCATGGCTTTCCACATATCCTGTGGATGTGATTAAGTCTCGGCTACAGGCAGATGGCGTTGGAGGCAAGTTCCAGTACAGTGGCATAATGGATTGCATACGCAAGAGCATACAGCAAGAGGGATGGCGAGCTTTTACCAGAGGTCTCACATCCACTCTGCTCCGAGCTTTTCCTGTCAACGCAGCTACTTTCGCTACCGTAACACTCTTCCTTATGTATGTACGGCAAGAGGAAGCTCCAAAAGATTGTGAAGCTGACTCGCAGCATCATGATGCATTACAACAGCAAGCACAGCCTTCCAGCATGTAATGTCCTCCATTACAGCTCTGAGTTGTATCTGTCTTTGTTATCCCACCCAATCTGGAAATCTGTATCATTATAAATATTAATGCATATATCAGCCTTAACATTAAACCCTCCCCTCCCACTCTTTGTCCATTTTATCAGCTCCACTGACCATACAGGTGCACTTTGTAGTTTTACAGTTAGAGACTGTAGTCCATCTGTTTTTCTACAGACTTTATTTGCCCCCATTAATGCTGTTCTTCAGTGATCAGGACCCTCACAGGACCACCACAGAGCAGGTATTATTTTGGTGGTGGATGATTGTCTTGTGTGTTAGTGGTGGTATGAGTGGATCAGACACTGCAGTGCTACTGAAGTTTCTAAACACTGTGTTCACTGACTGTCCACTTTATTAGACAGACCTACCTAGTTTCTCCACCTTGTAGATGTAAAGTCAGAGACTGTAGCTCATCTGTTGCTGCACAGTTTGTGTTAGTCATCCTCTAGTCCTTCATCAGTGCTCACAGGATGCTGCCCATAGGACACTGTTGGCTGGATATTTTTGGTTGGTTGGTGGACTATTCTCAATCCAGCAGTGACACTGATGTGTTTAAAAACTTCAGCAGCACTGCAGGTTCTGATCCAATCGTACCAGCACAACAAACACTAACATGCCACCACCACATCGGGGTCACTGCAGTGCAAGAACAGCATAAAAGAGGGCTAACAAAGGTGCAGAAAGACTACAAAGTGTACCTGTATGGTCAGGGGAGCTGATAAAATGGACAAAGGAGGTGGTTTTAATGTTATGGCTGATCAGTGTATATATTTTATTTTTGTGTAAAGTAGAAGGGTTCTTAAAAAAGGGATTTTGATTGTATGTATCTGTTTAAAAATCTTTCCTTCTTAAATATGAATACCACTTGGCAGGAATCTGAATTTTAATACTACTGTCTAGAATCACTGTCTTTTTTACACTGCATAAGTATACTGAGTACTGCTGCTGCATGAAGCAATAAAGACGCAGCAACTGCAGTAGTGAAACTGCTACATCCTGTTACTGAATACATTACCATAAATGGTATTGACGTAAAATGTAAAAACTACTTGAGGTAAAGTAGTTCTTAAGCACGTGAAATACTGTACATGAAATACATGGATGGAAAAGTGCACTTTAGGGTACATGCTTACTCATGAAATCTAGAAGAAAAAAACGTTTTTAAGTGACGGTAGAACAGGCTTGTAATAAAACAACACGTCTCATTTAAAAAAAAATCCCAGAGCAACATTGTAGGTACTGTATTTATTGTAATACTCATGCTATTTTATAAGCATCGATAATGTTTGTTAGAAATGTCTACCTGTGCTGGTTTATCAGCATACAGGTAGCTCATCCTTTAGAGGTGATTCAGTTCTAGAAGGGAATTCTGTGATTTCATGCATGCAGAAGAGATGGATTTCTTTTTTAAAATTAAGAATCCATGATTTTTTTTCATGCACTTTTCAAGTTGCACAGACTGTGTTTACCATTCAAAATGGATGCAGTTTTTTTTTGTATAGTCTATATTGTACTAGAGACTTCTGATCTCTGTAGATAACCATGGTCACTGTGGTTAAAGCATATTTTCAATCAATATAACATTATCATGCTCTGTGAGGAAAATAATATGTACAATATTGTACGCTGTACAGAATGATTTTACTTCTTACTTGTATGTATATAACAAAGCCTGCCCGAAGCTGCTGTAACTGTGTGTGAGTCAGAGGGATTTGTGAGGCAAATGTGGGCTTTCTGTTGACAATGATTGCATTTATTAGGGTACTTGTATGCTGTCCTTCATGTACAGATGATATATATGTATTCCATTAAAGCTTGATCCTTAAAAGAAAACCTTTTATTTTAGGTTTGATTTCAGATTCAATTTACACAACTAATTAACAGTTTCTTTGTATACATTTCTGATAAATGAGATTTTGTTAGATAGTTTTTAAAAAAAAACAGTATTTTAATGACCTATTCTGACGAAGTTTTTTTTTTTTTTTTTTATAACTAAGCATTTTTGCAACCAAGCATTTAGGGTTTCCTACAGGAGAGAAGTTACTTATGTTTGATGCTGATTCATTAATAAAGTAGGAAAAAAAATCACACAGAGTGACACTGCAAGGGATCAGTGACATGTTTATTTCTACAAAACTACTGAAGCACACTGGTAACATTTTTATGACATGATTTGAAAATTTCAGTTCATTTTTGAATTTACATAATGGAAAAAATAATAAATATCAAGACCTCATTGGCTGATTATAATTAAACTTTGTTAATGTTAATGGTGTTTAATCACAAAATGCATGCAGTTTCTGAAAAGCATCAATTTTTAACAAATAAATTGTTTTAAATATAATTTTACTATTATTAAATATAATAAAAAAAAAAAAGTATAATCTAATGGATAATTTCAGTTGATGGAGCCTCAACTAAACTGAACTAGCAATCCACTGATTAATCTCCATTTTTTGGATCTTGCTACTACTCATCCTGAGATTTTTTACCAGGCACACCATCTCTAGTTTTTGCACGTAGCTTGTTCACCTGGGATTCTGCAATATCAGCACGTTCCTCTGCTTCTTCAAGCTCATGCTGTAGTTTTCTTAACTTGGCCAGGTTGGAATTTGCTTGCTCTTCTGCCTCTTCAGCTGAACGCTTGTAGGCTTTCACTTTGAGCTGTAGCTTGTCAACCAGATCCTGGAGCCTTGCCATGTTCTTGCGATCTTCTTCACTCTGATAGGTAAGTTCTTTAATGCGGCGCTCATACTTGCGAATCCCTTTTATAGATTCTGTACCTCGTTTTTGTTCCGCTTCCAACTCATTCTCAAGTTCACGGATGCGTGCTTCCAGTTTCTGAAGCTGCTTCTTTCCACCCTTCATAGCTATTTGTTCAGCTTCGTCTAGTCGGTGCTGCAAGTCTTTGATTGTTTGCTCCATGTTTTTTTTCATTCTCTCAAGATGAGCACTGGTGTCTTGCTCTTTCTTTAGCTCCTCTGCCATCATAGCGGCATCAGTTATTGCCTTTTTTGCTTTCTCTTCAGCATTGCGGTTCTCTTGTACCACCTCTTCCATTTCACCCTGTAGCTGTAGCAAATCGGCCTCATGCTTCTTCTTTTGGTTGATCAGGCTAGTGTTTTGAGAATGCAGTAGCTGCATCCTCTCTGTTGCATCTGTAAGTTCTTGCTCAGCCAGCTTACGTGCCCTCTCAGTTTGTTCCAGTATTGCCCTTAGCTCCTCAAGCTCTGCTTGAACGAGGTTATTTCTCCGTTCTAACAGGCCACTGTTCTCTTTGAGATCTTCATTACTATGAATTGAATCATCCAGTTGAAGCTGAGTGTCCTTCAAATATGACTGGACCATCTTCAGTTGTTTCTGTGCATCAGCAGCCTGCCTGTTGGCTTGACTTAGCTGAATTTCCATCTCATTTAAATCTCCCTCCATCTTTTTCTTAATTCGTAATGCTTCGTTGCGGCTTCTTGTTTCTGCCTCAAGAGAACTCTGTAAAGTGTCCACCATTCTTTGATAGTTCCTCTTTGCTTGCTCCATCTCCTCATCCTTCTCTGCCAGCTTTCTGTCAATGTCTGCTTTTACCTGATTGAACTCAAGTTGGGCACGCAGGATCTTGCTTTCCTCGTGTTCTACAGAAGCCTCTGCTTCCTCCAGTGCAGACTGCAGCTCTGCTCTCTCTTGTTCTAGTTGTTTCCTAAGTTTCTCCAGCTCATGAACACTCTTACCTCCTTCACCAAGCTGATCTGTCAGGTCTGATATTTCTTCTTGCAGATTCTTGTTTTCTCTTTTGATGGTCTCAAGGTGATCAAGAGATTCTTCGTAAGCATTTTTAAGTTTGAAGAGTTCAGTACTCAGGTTTCGTGCTTCCTTCTGTGATGCTTCCAGCTCACACTGTGACTCTTCATACTTCTGCTTACACTCTGCTATTACCTTATCAAAGGCTCTTTGTTTCTTATCCAGAGCAGCAGATGCAGCATTCGAGCGTTCAAGATCAAGCATAAGATCTTCGATTTCATTTTGCAGACGATGTTTAGTTTTTTCAAGAGAGGAACACTTTGCATTAACTGCTTCTACTGCTTCCTCTGCCTCTTGTAGCCTTTGAACAAGTTTTTTCTTGGCTTCTTCTAGTTCCTCTGTTCTCTGAATGCCATCTGTCTCATACTTAGCCCTCCATGTTGCAACTTCAGTATTTGCCTTGGACATTGCCCGCTGAAGCTCTGCTTTAGCCTCCTGCTCCTCCTCAAACTGCTCTCTCAGCAGATCACAGTCATGACGGGAAGACTGCACTGCATGAGCAAGTGCATTCTTTGCTTTGACTTCTTCTTCAAGCTGCCTTCTCAGGTCCTCTAATTGTTGGGTGTAAGAGGTTTTTCCTCTTGTGAGTTGAGAGATCAGGCATTCTTTTTCCTCCAACTGCCGTCCAAGTTCCCCATTTTCAGTTAGCAGCTTGGCTTTTTGCATTGAGATGTCGTTAAGGGACCTCTGAGACTCTTCAGCCTTGGACCTATGTTCATTCATCTGATCCTCCATGGAACGGCACATCTTTTCAAGATTCACCTTGGCTTTCACAATGCTCTCCATATTTGAGGCCAAGTCATCCATTTCCAACTTCAGTTCTGTCTTTTCCTTCTCTAGCTTTTGCTTGACCCGTTGTAGGTTGTCAATTTGTTCACCGAGTTCAGCCACACTATCAGCATGTTTTTTTCTCAGGGCAGCAGAAGTGGCTTCATTCTGTAAGGTAGATTCCTCAAGATCCCTGCGTAATTTCTGCAATTCAGCCTCCCTTTTCTTGTTGAGCTCCACTTGGGCAGATGTGGCTCCCCCTGCCTCCTCGAGCCTTTCGCTAATGTCTTCTAACTCACGCGAAAGATCACATCGCTGTTTTTCCACCTTTGCTCGGGCTGCACGTTCAGCATCCAACTCTTCTTCCAGTTCCTCTATACGAGCTTGGTTTTCTTTTAATTTTTTTTGCAGTTGCACTACAGCTATTTGCTCATTCTCAACCTTTCCATTCAGCTGATTTATTTCAAAATCCTTTTTCTTAAGTTTCTCCTCTTGCTGCTGCTTATCATTCTCTAAATCCATTATACTTTCTTGAATCAATTTGAGGTCTCCCTCCAATTTTCTCTTGGCACGTTCAAGATCCATTCTAACCTTTTTTTCTTGTTCTAGGGTCCCTTCAAGGTCATCCACCTGCTGCTCAAGCTTAGCTTTAGCTTTTGTCAATGTGTTTGCTTTATCTTCTTCACTCTGAAGGTCATCTAGTGTCTGTTGCTGAGCCTCCTGTAGGGCTTTTTTCTCTTTTGTGAGCTTCACTATAATCTCATCTTGAGAGGCCATTTCCTCAGTGAGGTTCTTCACTTTATTCTCAGTAGCATGTTTCTCTTTCTCAACCTTGGCTAGAGTTAACTCAAGGTCATCAATGTCTTTCTTTAGCTCAGAGCATTCATCTTCCAGCTTACGCTTTCTGGCTGTGAGTTCAGCGTTTATCTCTTCTTCATCTTCAATCCGCTCAGTCAGCTCTTTAACTTTGGCTTCCATTTGGATTTTGCTCTTTATCAACTGTTCACAACGCTCTTCAGCATCCGTCAGTGTATCTTGCTCTGACTGCAGCTGGAGAAGTAAGTCATTCTTTTCTTGAAGAAGTGTGACCATTTTCTCCTCTAATTCTTTTCTTCGGCTTTCAGATTTATCAAGAGCCTCCTTTATTTTGTTGAATTCATCTTTCATATTTGCCATCTCTTTCTCAGCCTCAGCACTCTTGAGAAGAGGCTTTATTTTAAAGAACATTTTCATCCATGGCCAGTTTTTCACACTGAGAAAGGAGCGAAGGTTCCACTGAATAACCATCAGTGCATCTCTGCGTTCTACTAATTTTTGATATTCTGCTCTCATTAACAAAGCTCGAGCATTAGCTTGTATCCGGGTAATGATACGGGAAAGTTGCTCGTCTCTCATTTCTTCCAGTAAACCCAGCAGACCAGCTTTGAAGAAGACTTTTGTGTGACCAAACTTGTACTGTGTGTGGTCAATGTCAAGTGATCCCAGTAACTTCTCAGCACTCTTTTTGTTTTCAATAAACTGGCCTTCTGGTATAGCAGAAGCATTCAGAATTCTGTACCTCTGTTTGAAATCACCATAGAGCACCCTGTTTGGAAAACCTTTCCTGCAAATTCGTATACCCTCCAGTACACCATTACAGCGCAGCTGGTGCATCACAAGGCAGTTGTCCATAACTCCAGGAGTCTTGGTCTCATTGGGAATCAAACACCTAACAAAATGTGGATGAGTAGTTTTGAGATTGGTCATCAGTTTGTTAAGATTTTCTCTGTGCAGGGCAGATACGGTCTGAAAAGATGAGCCCTTCTTTTTACCTCCTTTTCCACCTGATTCAGCTGCTCCTGCATAGCTGGAAAAAAGATGGCTTAGAAGCTTGACGGACGATTTTTGATACAGTCCAACAACTGTTTCGTTCAGTGGATCTTTGTTCTTAACAAGCCAGCCAGCAATGTTGTAATCAACAGTACCTGCATAGTGAATCAATGCAAAGTGTGCTTCTGCCTTGCCTTTGACAACACGTGGCTTCTGGAACATGCTTGATTTGCCCAAATGATTATCATAAAGCTTTGCCTTGAAGGTCTGGTCACTTGCCTTTGGAAACATGCACTCTTCCTCTAGAATAGACATGATCCCAAGGGGCTTCTCAATCAGATCAATACAGGCTTGCAAGTCCATCCCAAAGTCAATGAATTCCCATTCTATTCCTTCCTTTTTGTACTCCTCTTGCTCCAAGACAAACATGTGGTGATTAAAAAACTGTTGCAGTTTTTCATTTGTGAAATTAATGCAGAGCTGCTCAAATGTGTTAAAATCAAAGATTTCAAATCCAGCTATATCCAACACACCGATGAAATATTGTCGATGCTGCTTTGTGTCTAAGGACTGGTTGATTCTTACGACCATCCAGTTGAACATTTTTTCATACACTGACTTTGCCAGTGCCCCGATTGAGTAGTATACTTGATCCACACCTTGGCCTTTTGTGACATATTCATTGCCTACCTTAACCCTTGGATGACAGAGTCCTTTCAGAAGATCAGCAGAGTTCAACCCCATTAGGTAGGCTGACTTATCAGCAGCTTCTGTACCATCTGGTTCTGCCTGTTCTTCTCGCTGCTTCTGCTTGAATTTCATGTTGCCATAATGCATGATAGCACCTGTCAGTTTGTAGACTCCCATCTTCTCCTCTGGTGTGAAGCCAAGCACATCAAAGGCATTGTCAGTGGCCAATAACTCCTCGCTGTCATTGATGGATGGAACCGTTACTTCTCCTTGGGAGATGTAGGAGTAATCATATGGATTATTTGTAATCAGCAGCATGTCCAGCAGCTCAGGCTTTGCATTGGTCAATATCTGGTAAAAGATATGATAGTTCCTTTCTGCCTTTAGCTGAAAGGTCACTCGTGATTTTTCCAGCAGATATGTTTCAATGTCAGCTGAAGAAAGTTTCCCACTTGTTCCAAAATGAATGCGAATGAATTTTCCAAAGCGGGATGAGTTGTCATTTCTCAATGTTTTGGCATTGCCAAAAGCCTCTAGTGCAGGGTTGGCCTGAATGATTTGATCTTCCAGTGTCCCTTTGTTAGAGTCCTTCTTACCTCCACTTGTTCCACCAGCAGCTGCAATACTTGCAAAATACTGGATTACTCTCTTGGTGTTGACAGTCTTACCAGCACCGGATTCTCCAGTGATGAGGACAGACTGATTTTCTCTGTCTGTTAACATGTATTGATAAGCATTATCTGAGATGGAAAAGATATGGGGAGGAGCTTCAGATCTCTTCTTACCCCGGTAAGCAGCAACTACTTCTGCATCATACACAGGCAGCCATTTATAAGGGTTGACTGTCACACAAAACAATCCTGAGTAGGTATAAATCATCCATGCTGCATAGCGCTCTTTGAGGTTAAAAAGCACTGCAGGCTCATGTAGGAAAGTGAACATTGCCATATCTTCGATTTTATCGAATTTAGGTGGGTTCTGAGGATGAACATCTGTCTCTTTAACAGTTACCGTCTTTCCATCCTCTGTCTTCACAGTTGCCTTCCCTGCTTCTTTGCTGATTATTTGTCCTTTGACATACTCTACTTTTTCATCCACTACAAAGCATTCAGTTTTGATGTCAAAAGGTCTTGTTTGAGCTTCAAGTCGTTCTTTGTCTGACTTCCTCAGGAAAGGAGCTGCTTTACCGAATTCTGCCATGAGAGCATCACCCATTGTGATCTCTTGATTTCCACAAATGCTGCAGGAATTGGTGGACAGTGTTCAAAGTGTTGGTTCGGATCAGGAACTGTAGGACAGTGGTGCTGCACTCTCTTTATAAATGATGGCTAAGTTCCAAATATGGATATGTCTGCAGGCATCTTGGACTAGATGTAGAGCCTAAACAGCAAAGGGAATGTTTATCAAGACTTCAAGTGGCGTGGGGGGCAAGAAAAAGACCTTTAGGTGATACTGTCCTTAATAGGAAAGCTGTCACCTCTTGGATATTTCCATCTGGTCTGCCACTTGTCAGCTTTAGTGGTCCTTCTATTACTATTAATATTTTATAATTTAATTGTCTGTAGTTTTATTGTCTTTATATCAACTATGTATGTAGACCACCTATGTATGTACGTATATAATATCAAACTTTAAGCTGCCATTTAGAAGGCAACAGCACTTACCTAATAATGAGATCAATTCTGGAATTTAATGCAGCTTGAATCAGAGATTTGGGTAGTATTTATCTTGACATGACAGCAGCAAACCACTTTCTTTATCAAATGTTCCTCTGAGAGATTCCACTGACACCTCTTGCAGCTATCATGGAACAGACTGTCTTGCCCCATCCCTATTTAACACCACCCCAAAATAGCACTGATGAATAAATGTCAGCCCATACTTATTATGCTCCTTATTCCTTGTTCTTCTGGCATGAAAATCAATGCTACATGTAAGACTTTCCTGTAGATACTATATACTATACTATATCCTGTAGATACTTGTTCTTCTGGCATGAAAATCAATGCTACATGTAAGACTTTCCTGTAGATACTATATATATA
>JAOTRJ010000009.1:19507952-19518269 GCA_028564905.1 Leptodoras praelongus | reverse complement strand
TATTTAACTAATGATCAAGCAATACCCAACAAACTTCACAAAAATATCTTTTCACAACTCTATTTTCATTCAATAGAACTTTTTTTTTTTTAAATCTTACCTCAATTGATGAGACTACAGCCTCACAGATCTTTGTTCTAGTCTGTCCAAAATTCTGATCCAAGAGGGTGCTGATGTCTTCCTTGATGGTCTCAATATTGGAAACAATGTTCTGGGTTTTTGAGTTGACATCTGACTTAACCTGAGCTTCAACTTTCTCTTGATCTAAAAAAAAAAAATAGTAGCAGATATACACTCAATGTTTCATAGAAGTATTCTCAGGTTTCACCTTTGTGTAGTCATCCACTATCCCATATATGACAGTTAAAATGAAAATAAAAGTGTGAGTGAAGTAACAGTGAAACCAATGCACATTTCACTTCAGAAAAAAGTGCTGGGTTCACAGTGAATGACTTCAGCAATAATACATACTGTATTAAATTATTATAATATTATTGGATGATGATAATGAATCAAAGAGACTGACTGAGCACCTCTATTATTTTATTTGTTGTTTTTTTTGTTTGTTTGTTATAGTTATTTGTTGAAACGTACCATATTTTAGGATGAGTTTCTGCACAGATGATGCATCAAGAAACTTGATGTCACTTCCAAGCTCCAGTGTCAGTTCTGCATCACGTTTTAAACTGGCAGTCAGTTTTGCATCAGCCTCAAGAGATGGGACAAGTAACTGAACCTGTAGCAGAGCATCTTTCATTCCCTCAATCCTGGGAGAGAAGATATTAGTTTGAGATGGTGTGAGTATTCCACAGTCTAAATATGTTATAAGTATGATATACTGTAAGTTGCATACTCAGATACAGTTGTATAAATACATACTTTGCCAGGCCAACCAGAGATGCCTGAGGGATGTTCTTGTTGATGAAGTCAATCTGGATAGAGTGTGTGCTTTTGCCTTTAGTGTTTGGGTCAGCAGCACCAATTCGAATGCCAGCCTCAATGTCATAGTCAGGTATTTGGAGTTCAGCAGAAACACTATATTCCTTTCTATTGAACATGACCTTGGATGTGGCCTCAAATGTTGATCCTGGGATTAGTGGAGGCAGATAGTTATTGTTTTATTGAAGTTTTAGGCTTTGATTTAAGCAGATTTAGGCATGTATTGCATCTTTAAAATTTATATTGTATCATACCTTCAGCTTTAACATCAAATGTGACTTTGTCAATGTTCTCCTCATACGCATAGTTAATTGTGGCCGTGTACTCAGAGACATCTGCTGTGGGGTGCAGCTCAATAGCAAATCTAAATACAGGAACAACTAGTTCAGGATTTACTCATACACATACACATGCATAGAAAATGAGAGAGAGAGAGAGAGAGAGAGAGAGAGAGAGAAAGAGTTGCTTACTTGCTGTCACCAGAAAGGGGGAAGTATGGGGAGGCATCATTGGATAGAGCATCTGAGTACTGAAGGATATTACAGTGTTTCACACCAGGGAAGAGAGGTGTGCATTCATTCACATCAACACGGTCCATCATAGCAGGAATAGTTTTGGTTTTATCACCAGTGACAGACATCAAGTTGTTGCTGTACAGATTATAAAACAAGATATAATACTATTATTTTATATTCTATTATTATACTTAAATAGACAATGTGGCAAAACAGCTCCACAGAAGTCCAGGTGGAGATCTAAATGTTATGAAATGAAGAAATGTGTTACCTCACAATGAGAACCTTAACTGGGCTTTCAGGTGCAGGGATGGACAGCTTGATCTGATTGCGGGTGATGGCAACTTTAGCTCTCATACCACTCTCATGGTAGATGTTGGTGTGCATCTCCAGGCCAGACTGAACATAGTCCGGGAAGTGAGCACCGAATTCAGTCACAAATTCAACACCAGCAGATGGCATGAAAGCAATCTCACTCTGTGGATTATGACAAAGGCATAGTTTAAATTAGTTGTTACATCTGTGGCAGAGCATTAATTATATGCATCTGAAATGCTTTTTCAAAGAGTAATAGATACCATATCTGGACTAATTCTGAGTCCTCCTTTAATGCCAGGTGTAAAGGTACCAGACAAAGCCACCCTCAGTGGGAGACCAGGACCAGTAGGCAGGTAGAACTCATTGTCCATGAAGATGTAATGAAGGAAAAGCTCATTGTCAGCACTTGAGAAGAGGCTCTTGAACAACTAGATGACAAGAAAAAGATCGTTTCTGTTATAGACATACAGTATTTAGCAATGAACACAATTTGATTCTGATCAAGTTGCATATTGATATTCAGTAGGTACATTTTAGTCTTCTGTGAGTGTTTATATTTGATGAGCTGTTGCTGCCTTTCTGCTAGCTTCCTGAATTTATTTGTTACATCTAAACCATTACAGATTTACAGCTTAACAGAATGCACTTTACTTCACACCTTGTGTTGCACAAAAATGTTATTACATATTTATGCATAGAATAGGATCTACATGGCTGGATTTTCTTTTGTAAACTATTACCATACTTGTTGGCTGGATAGATAATATCATTTATCCATATTACATAGATTTCTATTCATTTACTCTATTTGCTTTACCAATTTATGAAATAAAAAACAGTACTCACTTCAGTGGGGAACACCCTCAGAATGTTTTCAGCCACCTTTGTCACTGAGTTAGCAATTTCTTCCAAGTCTTCGCTTTTAAGATATCCGAGCTCAGCACCTAGCAACCTCAGGTAGAGCATGGCTTCAGGGCCATCTTGGGCCTTCAGAGTCTTGATTAGCTTGTCAACATTTTTGCCAATTTCCTTGATGATATTTTTTGGTCCCTAAAAAAAGGTATACTATCATGAAAATGTTCATAAAACAGCAGCAGATATAAAATGGAAGAAGGAGATGGAGGAGAAGGTGTAGGAGGATTAGAAGTATTGCCCAAGAGCACTTTCTTTCCAGATTCCAAAACAACAATGAACATTAATTATTTCTGATATACCTGTCTCTTTTTTCTGTCATTCAAAGCTGGGATCACATTCTTGAGGATCTCATTAACCTGGGAAGGCATCTTCTCAGTAGCATAGTAAATAGTCTTCATCACAGTATCAGGAAAGAATCCATTAGGACCAAACAGAGCCTCGACAGTTTGCTCAAGTCCCTTACCCTCCATACCAACCTGAAAGTCGAGAAGAAACAATAGTAAAAAATAAAGAAGCAACATGGAAGATGGAGTTTGAACTGCTGCCATTATATTTTTTTGTGTACCTCAACCATGTCAATGTCATATCCAAAAGCATTCAGGGTCATTTCAAGCATGGCTTCTCTAGGCAGCTTGTATTCTTTGTCAAATATCAAGTTTCCCTCCAGAAGTCCAATCTTGTAGTTACGAGAAAACTTAGTGGCATCCATGACATTTCCAATCTCATTGCCTTGAAGGACATCAACAATTTTCTGCTGCAGTCTGAGAATGATTTGAAGGAAATGAAATGCATTATATATCTGTAGGATATTCTCGAATTGCAGTAAGTGGTCTCATTCCCACAACATGAGGTTTTGTTTAATGTAATTTACTCACTCTTCGGTCTCTTGTGCAGTAGAGCTCAGAATGTTGGTAAGATGAGATATTACAAAGCTCTTGACCTGCAGGTTTTCTTCACTGGGCAGAGCTGCAGTCAACTGTGCAAGTTCAGCAGGCTGAGGATCCTTCATCAGGATGAGGTAAGCAGCAATACGTTTCTGCACAGGAGCTGCTCCATTCAGGAGAACCTGCAATAGCACTGTTCTGCCCTGTAAAACACATACAGTAGTGTTAGATTGATCAAAGGGACTCCAGTTGTAATATGTGTTGCTTTGCAGCTAGTGGGAGCAGCATACCTCTTCAGGAACAGGGGTCAGTCTGAAGGTCTGGATAGCAGCTTGCTGAACTTGGGTGGAGGCAGCAGGTTGGTTAATGCACTGAATCACAGCTGACTTCAGGGCAGGGCTGGCAGCACCCAGAGCTTCAGCCATGTTTCCAATAACCTTTACAGAACAGTATTACAGCATATTATTATATGTCTCCACAGGAATGTCAGCCTGAGATTGAATAGAAATAAAACAAACGTACCCTTAGAGTCAAATAGATGTGCTCCTGATCACCTGTGCAGTCCCCAATATTTTCAAGGGCATAATCTGCCACTGCCTTGATTTCAGGAGTGACGCGTCCTTCTGCCTTGTAGAGCCTGATATTACAGCAAGAAAAAAAGTAATATGTAAGTGGTGACAAGTCAGTGGCAGCTTCATGGTAATTTAAGTGATTATTGATCAGTGTTTTAATACATCACCTCCTAACAGCATTGCTGGTAGCATAGTAAATGAGTTTGCTTGGCTTAAACTTGGCCATCTCCAGCATTTCCTTGACAAGCCCACGAGACGGGTTGGGCACCATTCCCATGGCATAGACAGCAGCATCAATTTCAGTGGATGAAGCTTTAAAGGTCCTGAGGACTTGCATCAAGGTACTGGTGCACTCTGGGGTGCCACACTGGAACAGAGCCTGGAAGGTCAGGGAAGGAGAGATTTTCAAAGCCTCTGGCAAAGCAGCAGACAGTGTCTCAGCGTTCATCTTGCGGATCACAGCTACAAGCTTGTAAGCCAGGTGAGCTCTCTTTTGTCCATTGGCAGTGTGGGAAAGGTCAGACAGCTCCCTCAGAACTGCAAGGATAGCATTTTCGTCTTGAATTGGGCTCATATCAACACTCTCATCAAGGTGCAAGGGCTTCAAGTTTGCCTCTTCTAAAAAACAAAAAGCAGAAAGCCTAGAGTCAGTACATCTCTTCCTTTTGCTTTTAAGAAATAGTTAAAAATGCTCGTTCAGATGGGGCTTACTGTGTTCAAACACTCTATCGTTGTACTCAGTCACTCCTAACAGAGACAGGGTCTGTTTGCCAACACTGCTAATGCCATACTTCTCTCTGTTGATAATTGAGATATGAGGTAAAATAATGTGATTGAAATTATTACAATTAAAAGAAACTTTATTTAAGATATGGTTTAAATTACTCACTTATAAGAAAAGGGCACAAACAGGTGGTTCTCTGTGCAAACACCAGCAGTCATATGTTTCTGCTCATTGTCAAATTTGTAGTTGCAGGTCTGTTTGCTTCTGATGAACTGAACACTTGGGTAGTGCTGTTGGAGACAAAGAGGAAAGTCTTTAAATGGAGCGTTTGACCATATCATGCTGCCATAATGACATTTTAATCACACAGTTTGAGTGATTCACTTACAAGCTATTTGCAAAGACTTTTAGAGAGCTCACAATAAACATACCAAGCCTGTAATGAGAGCCAGGGGGCTGGTGTGGTCCCTGATTGGTCTGAACTGGTCACATCTTGACAAGTCCCTGTTGAGGGTAACATCGGTGGCAATATCTTCCCTGCTGTTCACGGTGTAATCAGTCTTACACAGACCGTAGATGGTAGGCTGGTTCGGGAACAAAGCAAAAGTTATAGCAGGTTTGTAATAAAGGTGGTTGATTTATTGTAGCAGGAAGCCATGTGCATTTTTGGTACTTTTATCTGAACTGACCATTTTCTTATTCTTTTCTTCTTGGAGCACAGGAACAGCCAGGGCAGAGATGATACCTCTCTTGATGTTCAGGATGTTGATTAGCTCATCATCCTCAGGGAAGAGCTTGATGTCATTATCATGCTCTACAATGACCTTTAATGGGTTCCTGAGTGAGAAAGCAGAGAGACTTTGAGTTTCTTTGAGTATTATCAAAATGTTGTCCTTCACCTTGTCTTAAAAGACTTTAAGAAGACTTTAAAAGGTCTTTAAAAGTTTAAAGGTTTTTAAAATCACCTATTTTGAGATCAAACCTTGGCTTGGACAGTAAAATGTACAGTAAAAATATTTTTTGGTGTAAGCTTTAAAAAAAGTCTGCAGATAATAATTCCTCCATATTGTTCCTCCACATACTTTTCCATTTGAGCCTTGAAGGTCTCAGCACCAGCAGTGGGTCCAAAGACTGGGTTTCCATCTGCATCAACACTGATGACCTCACTCACTGTGCACTCCTTGGTGTGCACAATGAAATGGCATGTGCCAGGAACCTCAATCTCGACCTGTAATACATTTGTAATACTTTTTTAATTCAATTTTCAATAAATAAATTGACATTTTAATTTTATTGAAATATAATAAATTGAATATATATAAAATATATATAAATCCAGACTGGATTTTGGAAGAATGTGGTCTGAACATTGAGATCCTTTTTACCTTGCAGCTGACTTTAGGTCCATTGATGGCTCCATTCAGTGTGTTCAGAGACTCTGCTTCATAGAGGTACTCATACTTGTGAAGGCTTTTGTACCTTTTAGCCACTAGGGGGAGATAAGCACCATTTAATCACACCTATTAGCTAGAATCTCTATGTCACAGAAGTAAAGATGAAAATATGAAAATAGCATGATTTCTCCTTGTTTCGTAATTCCTTAGCATTACATATCTTAACTGTATATTTTAAAAATAGTGTGTGTATATATATATACATATACATATATGTTCCATACTGATCATAGAATTATAGATATATACTGATTAGTTTGTATTACTGATGGTAACACAAGGTACGTACAAAGGCAGACTGCGTCATCATCTTGAGCGTCTGTAAGCAAAAAATTAAGAAAACGATTTTTATTAACATTTTAATAGAAAAATAAATCATACAAAGAACAAATTTACTTCCCTGTTCTCTTCAAATGCACATTTCTTTTATACACATTCACATTAACAAATATGTTCTTATACAAATAATATATATTTCTTACTCATTTAAAATTCTCAATTTTTTTAAAGAATTGTCAAAAAAAGCAAAAATAAACATCCGCTAATACCTACCAGTAAAGATGACGGCACAGAAAAGCAGCAAAACAAGGAGCTTAGGATCCCCCATGATGGGTTCGATAAACTCCTGCCTTGCAATGACAGTTGAGTACTCTGGATGGACTAATTTGTGTGTGTGTTGTTTCTGGTCTTTTATACCCCAGCTGGAGTGGGAGGTGAGATTGGAGGAGATTGGAGCAGCAGGGCTCTGCTCCAAAGTTCAGATCATCCACCTCTCCGGCAGGACAAAGGAGACTAGTTTCATAAAAGGAACTAGTTTAATGTAGGCCAGCTGATGGATTGCAGATTATCAGACTTGGCTTGTGTATATATATATATATATATAAATTTTAGTTGTATTTTATTTTTTATAAGAACATTTATTATTTGTTTATTCAGCTCATCTCATTATTTAGATATCCTTTTTCTTTCCTCTGTTTTTTTTTTAAATAATTGAAGCCACTAAGTCCAACTAGAATAATGAAATGTCAGTACAAAATAATTTTCCTTTATCAGATTTTTCCTTTATTTTTCCTTTGTCTGGCTTATGTTTTTAACAAATGTATGCTATAAGGTATCACATGAGTTTGCTCTAAAAACTAAAGATTTATATCTGACATATTTGTCTTATTAGCCTTTGTTTATTAGTTAATAGTTATACCTAGTTGACTATTATTGAATAGACTGCAACCTAGCATTGACCTGTTAAGAAGCTGTTGGCTCAGCAAAGGGAAAGAAGGTATCTATCTGGACCTGTTGCCCAGACAGTATGTTCTGTACATTGACTGATAGGCATATACCACTCATTTCATCTGAACCCTGTTGTTGCTGGACAAGGTACATCCCGTGATCAATGCATGGTCACATGAGGGTTATTGATCTATTCATTCAAAGACCTTTGGTTTATTAAGCATTTTTGCACAAAGGGTATTTTAATCTAATGGGGGGAGCATTGTGTTTACATTGGGTATTTCTTTGGATATAGACCAATGAAAACATTTGCTCTGTACTGCCTGAATACAACTTTATGTCCACACTGTTTTAGCACATATTCAAACATCATGCTGTATAGGCAGTCAGATTGGGAGTGTTGGTGTGTGACAAAGAGTGTGTTGGAGACACATATAAGGCCAAAATGTGATATTAGACCCAGTGTAATATTAGACCCAGTGTGAAATTGGGGTAGAAAACTGATATAAAGGATTTTTTTTTCTTCACACTCAAAGGTCATTCAGTCATTCTTTTATATAATGTCTAATAGTAACCTCATATTTTCACATTTCACATTACTTCCAAATGATGACTATCTTTGCAACATACCAAAGTTACAGGAATAAAAAAAAAGAAATACAAAGAAGAATCTGAATAAGATCTGAGTACCTTGGACAGCTTAAGTAAAACATGCAATACATTATAATAAAATTAATGTCATAATGTTTTCCTAAAGTGCTGTAATATTATGTCAGCATAAGCAAGTTAGATCCTACTGGTAGGCATCACATGGTATTCAGTTTCGTAGACAACAAGAGTGCTGGAGATCCTATTAATTACTACATATTGAAATGTATGTGCCCTCAGAGTACAAGGCAAAGGAATTTGTGCTACGCAACTGTACTCAAGTCTTATCATGACTGTGTGTAAAAGTCCACTACAATATCAAAACTCTGATAAAGGCATGGGGATGGTAACTGCTTTCTTACATAAGTCTTAAAAGACTTTCATTTCACATGAAACTCCATAGAAATTTACATCTTAATATATATATATACAGTACTGTTTCTAGGCAGGTGTGAAAAAATGCTGTAAACTAAGAATGCTTTCAAAAATGGAAGTGTTAATAGTTTTTTCCATCAGTTAACAAAATGCAGTGAATGAACAGAGAGAAATCTAAATCAAATCAATATTTAGCACCCTTTGCCTTCAAAACAGCATCAATTCTTCTAGGTACACTTGCACACAGTTTTTGAAGGAACGGCCGGTAGGTTGTTCCAAACATCTTGGAGAACTAACCACAGCTCTTCTGTGGATGTAGGCTTCCTCATATCCTTCTGTCTTTTCATGTAATCCCAGACACACTCGATGATTTCGAGAGCAGGGCTTTGTGGGGTCCATACCATCACTTCAATGACTTCTTGTTCTTCTTGACACCGAAGATAGTTCTTAATAACAATGAATGATTGGCTGTATGTTTAGGGTCGTTGTCCTGCTGCAGAATAAATTTGGCGCAAATCATACGCCTCGCTGGTGGTAATCCTACAAAATCCCTGACTTTGTGTAAGTGTACTTATAAGAATTGATGCTGGTTTGAAGGCAAAAGCTAGTAAGTTGTGAGGTGGAACATCTATAGATCAGACTAGTTTGTCCAGCACATCCCATAGATGCTCAATCAGACTGAGATCTGGGGAATTATGGAAGCCAAATCAACACCCCTTTAACTCTTTGTCATAGTCATGAACAATCATCTTACGATTACGTCTTACATCTCATCAAACCAGGCCACCTTTTTCTATTGCTAACATTCCCATGGAAAGTGCTTTCTGTGGTGGACAGGGGTCAGCATGGGTAATGCACTGTGTGTTCTGACACCTTTCTATCATGGCCAGCATTAACTTTTTCAGAAATTTGTGCTACAGTAGTCCTGCTGTGGGATCAGACCAGACCTGTCACCAGCTCACTGGTTGTCCTTCCTTGGACCAGTTTTGGTTGGCACTTAGCACTGCATACCATGAACCCTATAATACCTCCTGTTTTGGAGATTTTGACCCAGATCTTTACACTTTTTTCTGCTTCCAACCACCAAATATAATTCCATCCCTTGTCAGGTGCCATTGTAACAAGATCATCAATGTTATTCACATCACCACTCAGTGATTATAAGGTTATGGTTGATTGGTGTATATACTGTATATAATATCTTAAGGATAAGCCTACACATCTGCTGTCTATGTATAGGCTTAATAATAACTATTATACATGATAAGGTATAAAATGTCAGACAGTTATAAAGTTGATTATGACTTTAATTATGAATGATATATTTGCATAATTACAGTATTAGCTAAATCCTATTTAAAACACACACACACACACACACAAATTAGAATTGATCAAATGACCTGTGAGTAACCCTTGACTGATTTATTACTCTGAAATTTGATTCAAAGTCCTATTGCTCAACAGTATTCTCACTTATGCAATCTAATATCACCCTAATGGGTATATCACTAAGGCAAGTAGATTTGCAGTGCAAAGTGATTTATGATTTATACAGTCTTGTTTCATGTAGCTTTCTTGTATAGGAGGTAGCCTAGACAAATACTCAAAAACAAATCCGTTGTTCAGAATGAACAAATAATGTATTCAAACCAAGTACAAATACAACCAGGAAGCAGACTATTTGTGTCTGTCATCAATGGTCAGTTAATATAATGTCTTACTGTGCTCGAAAATACTGCCCAA
>JAOTRJ010000009.1:19392216-19402472 GCA_028564905.1 Leptodoras praelongus | reverse complement strand
CCTCCCACAGTCCAAAGACATGCACGTTAGGTTGATTGGTGTCTCTAAAGTGGCCCTAGTGTGTGTGTGAGTGTGTGCGTAAGTGTGTGCACCCTACAATGGATTGGCGCCCTGTCTAGGGTTGTTCCTGCCTTGCGCCCTATGTTGCCGGCTAGGCACCGGCTCTTCCGTGACCCTGAAAAGGAATAAGCGGTCAAGATAATCAATGAATGGATGATTTTTCAATAATATTATTATTGAGATTGTTGACATTTTTCCCATATTAAAGATTATTGTAACTATTCTAGCAAACTGTGAACTTCTCATGTGAATAATGGAAATACAATACACACA
Organism: Leptodoras praelongus; assembly: GCA_028564905.1. Lineage (NCBI taxonomy): Eukaryota > Metazoa > Chordata > Actinopteri > Siluriformes > Doradidae > Leptodoras > Leptodoras praelongus. Next base: position 19,402,139 of record JAOTRJ010000009.1, on the reverse strand, counting down.
CACATTAGCACCAGAATCACTGAACACACTCATCACAAATATTCCAATCTAAACATATTTAATGTATTCAGGCTGGACGTTTCCTAATGACAGTGAAAATAATAGAGCAGTGTATTTAAGACAATAGGAAACAAAGGGAAATGCGTTGAACAATAACAAGGCCAATATGTGTATATGCTGAGTCAAAACAAATACTATTTTCCAATGATCTTAGAGTGCAGTAGGGACTGTAACCACATCTGCTTTTTCTAAAAACAATAGAAAATATGTTGGCTCTGTCTGAACTGCATAGTGAGCAGATTTCTTCTGGTAAACTCCTGGCTCAATTAGGTTCACCGGACATGTGCCTACCACCAAGTTCCAGTATGGAGACACATTTGGGAAGGCAAGCATCAAATATTTACAGGACGTCCGCTGTGCATCCATGGCCTGCCATACAAGTGAACTTGGCAAAGGTGGCATGTTTCCATGTATCTCTGCAAATGGTGGGGCTCTGACCACAATGCATGGCTCACCGAACAGATACCCAGCCTTCCGCCTGAACTACTCGGCACGGTACAATGTAGATTTCAAACGGCAAGAAGAGATAAAGCTGTTTAATGAGGTGAGAAATGGAATGGTGATGTACTCTGGTCTGTATGTACAATAAATATACTATTGCTTATAGCATTTTGGGTGTTTCTATCTTGCATATGTTGCCAAAGTAATGGACAAGAATTAGAAATCTGTGCAGGTCTTAATTTACATGATAAAAAAGTGAAACCCATTATTAGAGAGAGAGCGAGAGAGAGAAGAAACTAATGAAGTGAATCTTATCAGCATTAAACTAAATGGTGTGTTCTGTTCTCCAGCTAGCACAGAAGCACAGGGAGAACTATAAAGACAAGACTGGCAGACGACATCCTGTGAGTTTCTTCATAATGCCTGTGCCCTGCATTAAATATTAATTAATAATTCTTTGCACACAAGCTCTGCACTTGCTGGCAGAAAAGTGTTAACTCTGTGTTCAGTGACATGATATGAAAAAAAAATATATTTAGCGGGCACCGTGAGATAGTAGGCGGAGTTTAATGTAAAAGTAAGTGCCAAAAGTGTTTGGACAAAGTATATGGACATCTTATTTTCACATTTATATCAGCTTGTTGGACATGCCATTCTAAACCCTCTTTGTGGCTACAACAGCCTGCATTCTTCTGGGAAGCCTTACAAGATGTTGGAGTGTGTCTGTGGGAATTTGTGTCCATTCAGTCAAAAAATATTTGTGAAGTCAAGCAGGGATGTTGGACCAGAAAGCCTGTCTGGCAATCAGTGTTTCAGTTCATCACATAGGTATTCAACGGAGTTGATGCCAGTGCTCTGTTCAGGTCCCTGGAGATCCTCCACAGCAAACTCATCAAACCATGTCTTTATGGAGCTCAGTTTGTTCACAGGGGTACAGTTCTGCTGGAACATGAAAGGGCCTTCCCGTAACTGTTGCTTTCATAAATTTGAAAGCAAACAATGGTCTAAAATGTCTCTGTATGCTGTAGCATTAACATTACCCTTCACTGTAATTAAGGGGCCCAAACCCTGAAAAACAGCTCCAGACCATTACGCCTCCTCCACAAAAGTTTACTGCTGACACTATGCATCACAGCAGGTAGCGTTCTCTTGGTATCTCCTTCATCAGGCTGCCCAATAGCGATGTATGATTCATCATTCCAGAGAACACATTGTCAATGCTCTCGAGTCCAGAGGTGGTGTGCATTATGCAACTCCAGCCGACACGTGACATTACACATAGTAATCTTAGGCTTGTGTGCAGCTGTTTGGCCATGGAAACCTCATTTCATAAAGCTCCCAACACACAGTTCTTGTGCTCTTGTTGCTTCCAGATGCAGTTTGCAATTCTGTAGTAAGCGATGCAACAGAGTATGGGTGATTTTTTTTTACACAATATTTGCTACAGCACTCATTGGCCCCTACTCTTTTAGTGTGTTTAGTCTACAGATTTGTGGCGTTGTTGTTGCTCCATTTCCATTTTGAAAAAAGGTTGAGCAGGGCATGCATTTATATAGCATTCATATAAAGATATAGCAAGCAGAGGTTTCATGAAATGATTTGTGATAGAGGTTCCATCCTATGGCACACTACTGAGCTCTTCAATATGACGCAGTGTTTGTCTATAAAGACTGCATGGCCATGTGCTTGATTCTATACAACAATCAGCAGTGGGTGTAGTTGAAACGCCTAAACTCAATCATTAAGAGGGATGTCCACATACTTTTGGTTATATATATCCTATATACCCCACAAATGTCACTGACATGCATTCAAGTTTTCTGTGTTTTTTTTTTTTATTTATACGGTAAATGTTCACTCATGTGTGCAGTCCAGCTGTATGATGAATAAAAAAAAATGTTGTGCTCCTTTTATAATTAATGTATTTCAGATTTATTCAGTGTATTTGACTTTTTTGAGTCTGTGTTCATTTTTTTCTGCATTATGTATTATGTTATACGATATCTGGGGTCGGTATCTGTGAATCCGTAAATCAATTACAATAAAATTGACATATTAAAAATGTGCTCTAAACGTTTTACAGAGCAGGATTTCTTCTCTTTGCAGTAGTAATCTATTACAGCCTACATGGGGAATAGAGGGCCAGTGGGTGGTTTGACACTTGTCTTTAGCACTTTTATAAAACATTAAACAGTAGTGTGTGAAGAAATAAAAAATAAATCTAAGAGGCACAGACACCACCACCACTTAATGAAACAGAGAGTACAAGAAAGAAGATTTACATGTAGGGGAAGCGGGAGAAGAATGTTAAGAGAGAAGAATGTTTTGAACAATAATGAGATGAAGTCTGCATTTGTGCTTATGAGCCTCTAGGGTTTCATCTCTCTCTCTTTCTCTCTCGCTCTTTTCCTCTCTCTCTCTCTCTCTCTCTCTCTCTCTCTCACTCGCTCGCTCACTCGCTCTTTCTCTCTTTTTTTATTTTTCAGCAGTAGTCCCCTGAAGCAGCTACAGCATGATTGTTTTTTGTTTTCATGCTGATACAACACTTTTCTTAAACTCTGGCTTGGTGCTCTGGTATCCCTTGAGAATTTGCCTTTGGGTTTGCATTGAGTAGCCTTCCTTCAGTGGTCAGAAAACAATAAAAAGTGAAGGAGTTTAACTGTCTAGTTATGAAGAAACATTCCTTCTGTGTTATTATTGAAAACAATTATTATTTACCAATCACAATCAAACAGGAAACTACAGTATATAATTTAAAAAAGCTGTTTATTGTGACTATTTATTCTGTGTTTATTTAATATCATTCTTTGATTTTTATTTATTCTTTATTCTTTCTCATGTCATTGCTTAATTATTTATATTTACTTTACATTTTGTTGCTGCTCATATTATGTAGTTACTTGATTACTATTAATCTTTTTAATTTCCTTATGAAGTAATTTGATATTTTATGTATGAAAGGAACTTTACAATATTATTATTATTATTATTATTATTTTTATTACATTTAGCTTCTTATATTTTCTGAAGCTTATGCTTCCATATTAAGAGAAGGTGACATAACACTATAAAGGTTAGTTACATAAAACCCATGAAGAGGGAATCTGGCACTACTAGACCAGACATCAGGACTTCACTAGACAATTGTGTCATGTGAGACATGTTCTTTGAGCACAGGTGACCCGCAGTGTCACCAAGTGTCATGTTTCCATACAAACAGTATACAATGAATAAGAAGAGAAATTACACAAGCAGCTGATGCCATGTTGGGTTTATGAACGTAAAAAACAAACATGAGCTCTCAAAAGAGCTCTCGCATTTGGCATTTGGTGTTAAGTTGAAGCTATTCCCTTTCTTCCCTTGGCAGGAACAGAGAACGTAGTTGTGGTTTACATTCTGAATGCACATGATTCATTTAAACCTAGATCAATGGAGATTTGGGCCACAAACAGGCCTAGCTTCCATGCATGGAAGCAATCAACTCCTGACTAGAAGTCATTTCATTAATACATGTAGACAAATAACTGGGATGGATTACAAAAAAAGAAGTAAATAAAACTAAGGCTTATAGCTGCGTACAAACCCTTTCTTTTCTTTGAAATTTGCATCTATCATTTTGCAAAAGTGCTTAGAACAAAATAGAGTACCATACCGATGTGCCATTACTGAAAGATCAAGGAGCCGTTAATGTGACGAAGAGTTCTTAATAAATCCCGCTCACCTTATTCCCTCAAAATCAGTATCATAGACCAGACCATGCAGTGTCTTCAATGCACAAACTTGAAGTGTTTTGGTTTAACTATGTAAAAAAAATGTAACGAATAAATGTAATGATTTTATACAAGACGCTGTCTGCTGTTAAATGCACAAAAGTCAGAGTCCCTGTTAATTGGGACAAAATCTGATCTCTCTGCTCTTTCCAATTAGGGCCTTCATATTAGTGACATTTCTGTCAACTCCTTTGTCACTGCACATAATCTTGCTGTTCTGTTTGATCCTCCCCTATCTTTTGTACAAGTCTTCTCTCTTCCAACTTTGCAACATTGCACCTCTTCATTTGCTATTGCCCCCTAAGGTAGCTGAGATCCTGGTCCATGCTTCCTTACTTCCAGCCTGAATTACTGCAACTCTCTTCTCTACAGGCTTCCCCAAAACCCTTCGTCCCTTAAAATCTATTCAAAATGCTGCTACGGGATTGAGCAGCTTCACTGGTCGCCCATCAATAAACAGATACAATTCAAAATTCTGGTAAGGAACATGCATTTGTGGGATGAGCAGTAGAGCTGAGTATGTGGGTTGCACCCATGAAAAATTCACCAAATCTTCTCTGTCATTGCCAAACAACTTATTATGCCATTTCTTGTTTGGTGGAATGGATGATTAAAGTTTGAAGAAACAAGCCATATTACCAATTTAACAATTTATTCATTTAACAAACAGGAGACTCAGTAGCGTGTGGAAGAACCATACACAGCCACCACAGCCTGGCACCTCCTCCTCATGCTGGTCAACAGTCTGGTCACACACTGCTGTGGGATGGCATCCCATTCTTCAAACAGCTTTTGTCACAAGTCAGCCAATGTGGTTGTGTTGGTCACTCTGCCACGACCAGCACGCCCAAGCTGATCCCACAAGTGTTCAATGGGGTTGAGGTCAGGACTGCTGGCAGGGCAGGCCGTTCCATCCTCTCCACTCCCAAATTCTGGAGGTAGTCTCTGATAAACCCCACTCTGTGGGGCCGAATGTTGTGTTGTCATCTTGGAGGATAGAGTTCAGTCCCAGACTGGAGATATGGGACTTCCACTGGTTGCAGAATTTCATCATAAGATCTTTGGCAATGGCAGAGAAGATTTGGCAAATTTTTTCATGGGCGCAACCGACGTTCTCAGCTCTACTGCTCATCCCAGAAATGCATGTTCCTTACAAATGTGACACCATGTATAAGAAATTAACAGGCTTTCCAATGGTATAAGATTTATTGCCAAGAAGCATTGTTAGAACAAAGAATTAATCTACCAAACACAAATGTCCTTACTTTTTTGTGCTATGATTAGAAATCTGATACTGTTTATACACTTTACACTTTTGATTGAGATTTAACTTTATCCATTTCACAAACAAAGCCATATATGGGGTGTGCTTTTACATGCAAAATAGTCCAGGTCAAAAGGATCAGCAAGAGATCTGGATATTGGCAGTCATGTTGTGCATTCATTTCATCCATTCCTCCTTAAAAATCAATTTACAAAGCCTCTGATATTATAATAAGTGTCAAAATTAATACTAATTTGTAGTAGATGGATGTGGGCGAGATTAACCATGAGAGATTAACCCTAAGAAATTAACCCTGACAGATTAACCATGAGAGATTAACCCTGACAGATTAACCATGAGAGATTAACCCTGACAGATTAACCATGGCAGATTAACCCTGACAGATTAACCATGACAGATTAACCATGACAGATTAACCATGAGAGATTAACCCTGACAGATTAACCATGACAGATTAACCATGAGAGATTAACCATGAGAGATTAACCCTGACAGATTACCCATGAGAGATTAACCATGAAATATTAACCATGACAGATTAACCATGAGAGATTAACCCTGACAGATTAACCATGAGAGAATAACCCTGACAGATTAACCATGAGAGATTAACTCTGACAGATTAACCATGAGAGATTAACTCTGACAGATTAACCATGAGAGATTAACCCTGACAGATTACCCATGACAGATTAACCATGAGAGATTAACCATGAGAGATTAACCCTGACAGATTAACCATGAGAGATTAACCATGAAAGATTAACCCTGACCGATTAACCATGACAGATTAACCCTGACAGATTAACCATGAGAGAATAACCCTGACAGATTAACCATGAGAGATTAACTCTGACAGATTAACCATGAGAGATTAACCCTGACAGATTAACCATGAGATTAACCCTGACAGATTAACCTTGACAGATTAACCATGACAGATTAGCCATGAGAGATTAGCCCTGACAGATTAACCCTGACAGATCAACCATGAGAGATTAACCCTGACAGATTAACCCTGACAGATCAACCATGAGAGATTAACCCTGGCAGATCAACCATGAGAGCATAACCCTGAGAAAGTAACCCTGAGAGATTAACCCTGACAGATTAACCATGAGATTAACCCTGATAGATTAACCATGAGAGATTAACCTTGACAGATTAACCCTGACAGATTAACCCTGAGAAAGTAACCCTGAGAGATGAACCCTGAGAGCATAACCCGTTTGGATGTATAATTCTAGAAACAAATACACAATACATACAATATAAATTAAGGCAGTGAGCTCCAAGTCAGGCTAGTGGGATAATCCCTAGTTTATGAGCAGCGGGGGTTTTGGCGGTTACAGGCGGTTTTGCTTTTAGCCTGTGTCTCCCTCTTGCGGTGAGACAGAGTCTTCCTCTGCAGGGATAAGCAGGGTAGTGTGGGTTTGGGTTTGTGCCATAAGGTAGGGAGCGGCACCCCGCCTCTTCTCGCGCTCTCCGGAGCGGCGCACGAGCTGCACCACTTCTGTTCGCTATGTATCCACCGGCAGCACGCGTTGTCCCTGCGCTCCTGCTCGCGCTCTGCGTCCTCAGCCCGGTGCTCACAGGTAAGCATCACACACGCACAACCATACACTTCAACCTGCTCATCATAGGGATTCTTTAACACACACACACACACACACGCACATGCACACTTCAGGCTGAAGTGATAAGGACCTCTGTGAGCTGTGAGCAATGGCACTGTATTAATAAGGAATTTTAAAACTTTAAGACTTAAATTTCCACGTGCAAAACTTTGTTCTGGGTCGATGTTTTGCAGGAAAAAGTTGTAAAGCGATGCAAAATGTTGCCTGTGTTTATTCTGTGTTCTTATATGTACATCACTGACAAATGAAGTATGAATGACATTTATGTGCAATACTGACCAATGAAATATGCGTACAAATGCTATGTTTGTTTACTACAAAACGTGATCTCACTTTTCTGACCCCAAAGTAAGATTACATAATTGATTTCAATACTAAATCATGGTTGAAATCAAACCCAGATATTGTCTGGAGCGTGCCAGGGAGCTGGTCTAATATGCCTGAGGTCTGCCTCTAATCTGTGCTTTGGTCTGGCTTACAGTAGTAAGGTTCGTGCATGCACTATTAATTATCCGGCAGAATAAACGTTCCGTCACCGTCATACACATCAGCTTCTGAAGGTACATAAAGTTAGCTGTAACCTATACACACTGACAGTTTTTTTTTATGTGTCTGAACGTTTATGCGCCTTTCAACACCAGTTTTAAACTTGATTCCCTTGCTATAGGGACTCATCATGAAGGAACTGTTTGTCTAGAACACTCTCATGGAAAATGCTCTGAAAGTGAGAGCTGTGTGCCAAAAGAGAAAAAAAATCAAGAGTGATCTCACTGTATAGCTAGCTAACAGAGCCGAGATCCCACTGAGCACAGAGGCTGCGCAGGAGGAGCACAGTCTGTTTAGGCAAAGCGCAGCAACGTACAGCAGTGTACAGTGAGCACTGACAGATCAGAATGCACTACAGAATACTAGAGCCATCCTGGAGAAACTGAATTTGAATTAACTAGGCTTAACATGCCATCAGAGAACCCACAAGTCATGTTGCAGATGTTCTGGACGTTCGCTCTCAGTTTATGAAATCCGTTTTGTCCAGACTTTCCTCTACCCCCGTCTCCATGCAAAGCAAAGAGCAGTATAGCTGAGGAATCTTGGAAGTGGCCGTGGCCCAGCGAGCACAGTTAGCTGCCACGTTACAATAGCATATTTTCTCTCACTCTTTTCCTCTTTTTCTCTCACTTTTTCTGTTTTGGAAGTGGTTCTGTAAATGAGGTCAACCAGTGCAGCCTGGAACTGCTGTCAGCAGCTGTGTATTAGTCGTCTGTTCTCAGTCTGTTTTTTTTTCTCTGCTCGTTGATCCAAACCAGTGCCATTCAGAAATAATCTATTTTACTATTTTCACATCTGCTTTTCGTCCCCACTTTTATTCTTCATATGTCCATCTTCTGTATTATTATCTGTATTTTAAGCTGACCTGTGCATGTAGTGTGTCCAGTCTATTCCTTTTAGAATATTCCTATTAGGACATTATTATAAGGACATTATTAAACTGTGTACATGTGGCACATTAGACAAGGGTGTACCATCATATATATATCATTGTACCCATTAAAGAGTTTTATTCCTGAATATTCCTTCAAACTTCAAACCAAAACCAATTACTACTACAATTAGAAACATTTTAAGCAATATTAAGAGCATTTAGATTTGTGTCAATATTATTATGACCTCTGCAGCTAGCACTAGTGGTCATATAGTTTTGTTTGCTTCTCCTTCTCCTTATTCTTCCTCTTCTTCTTCTTCTTCTTCTTCTTCTTCTTCTTCTCCAACAATACAAGTATCATAGACTTAGACTTAGACTTGGTATGATTGTAGCGACCCGTCTGATACAAATATATATATATATATATGCCAGCTATATAGGTGCACGTTGCTTTTCATGCCAGCACCTGGGTCATTACAATTCATTTGTAGCGCCACCTAGTGAATAATGTTCAAAGCAAAACTCTAGCAATTCACTAGCCTTGTGATTTCTTGTGATCTAATGCCTCAAACTTAACATAATTTCACACCCAGCATCACATTCTTTAGATACACACCAAATATTGCATCCACACACCAATGATGTCGTCCATAGGGGGCGCTAGAGCTGGCACATTTCAATATTTCAAGAACTGCTTCAACTACAATGTTAAAATTCCACACCCCACATGCCACGGCACCGTCTTTTGATGAATGCCAAATTTAGTGACATTTTGCCCATAAAGGTGCTGAAATGGGTATGATTGGGGTGCTGAAATTGATGATTATTTCACTTCATTCTTGCTATTTCTACTTTATACAGCAGTCATATTGTGCACTATTTTGCACTATATCTAGTTCGTACTTGCTTTTTTCCACTGGTGATTATTTCCATATCAAATAAACAGTAAAGTGGGCTTTTATATGTAATAACTAATACTATATGACAGCTGTAACAACTGGAAAAACCCTTCCCATGGTGAGCTTTTGACATCTTCTCCTATATATAGGCAAGTTCTGAAAACTTCAGGCTTCCCCAAATGGATATATCTGATTCTTTTGCATGCATTTCAACCACAGGTCATTTCAAAGCATTTTAACAGCTGTTTTGTGGTTACAAGCAGAATTTTTGTTACACATAGCAGCTTCATCAAACCATGAAATGAACTGTATGAGGAAGTCACATTTAGTTAGCAAGGTTGCAAACTAGCCACTTACCCAGCATGATAGTTGCAGAAAGATAGCCTGGGCAAAGTCAGTTAGTCATTTTCT
>JAOTRJ010000009.1:19365789-19378561 GCA_028564905.1 Leptodoras praelongus | reverse complement strand
ACAGCAAGTCTTTGTGATGTATCAAGAGGCACGGTATCCAGGGTAATGTCAGCATACCAGGAAACGTTTTCCACCACCACTATCCCAAGAAGAATGGCTTAAAATCCCTCTGACCACTGTGCAGGACTTGTATATGTCATTCCCAAGACACATTGATGCTGTATTGGCCACAAAAGGAGGCCCTACACCATACTAATAAATTATTTTGCTCTAAAATGACAGGTGTTTCAGTTTCATTGTCTAACCCCTGTATATATGTATAGAATTTTTTACACCACGTCGCTGATGAATGTTTCTTTCTTACTGGTCAGAAAGTGTTGATTCATTTTTATAAAAGCATAACTAACAACATACTTCAAGCTGGAAGGATTATATACTTATTCACACTCTATTATGTTATCATTTCTTTAATAACACCTTGCACAAGGACTGGTATTACGGACACTCTAATTATGGATTAAACACTTTAATTATGGATTACAAATTGTGTCTTCAGCTGTGAAGATTTCTATGAAGAAACATTTTTTAACATTTTTAGAAGTCTCTAGTGTCAGCTCTTTGTAACAGTCACAGCGGTAAAGTTTTAACTTTACGTTTTTCCGAAATGGGAAACCTTTCATGATGAAGAGCTTTGAAGTTTCTCTGTAATATGACAAGCATTTTTTCTTAATAATGCCAGAAAAGAATAGTGTTGTAATAGACAATACTGCAGAATGAGGAATCACTGTCTCTACAGATAGTTTACCTAAATCTATTAAACCTAATTTTCCTTTCTTTTTTGTTATGTCTGCATAATAAGAATAGTATTTTCTATAAAATAGTATTTTTTCTGTTCATCATTGTGTTTCTTTCTACTATAGCTTATTTGAACATAACTGAAGCAAAAGAAAGCCCTTTAATAATAATCAATATTGTCTTGGTCTCTTGTTAGGTAGGAGGGCATCTGAGCCCTCCTCTAAGATAAACCTTCGCCCTCTGAGTCAAAGAACAAAGTTGTTACGGCAGAGAGCCCCCCAGTCCTCTTCAGGCCCTGAGGCTCCACGCAGAGGAGGATATCTTCCCATCCGCTCTCAGAACAAACCTAGTGTGGACCTCAGTCAGCCCCAAGCTGACCAGCGCAATGCTAACAAACCTAAACTAGGTGAGGATAAAAGGCATCTTCTGAGAACATTACTTGAAGTGAGATTTTGCTATTCATTTAAAGATATTATCTCTGGCTCCTGAGTGGTGCAACAGAAAAGCGTTGCTCCACTCCTATACGATTGCAAGTTCAAATCCCAATGATGCTACAGCCATCTGGGTCCAGGAGTTTACAAGAGAAAATTGGCTTTGCTCTTAGGACAGGATGGGTGGCATACTCTCTCTCTCCCATATCGATCACAGTGACAATAGCAAATCATGCACATCTCTGAGTTCATGTATTCAGATGTGTCTGGGAGAGCTTTCCTCCAAGTGTGTTAAGTGGTATTTTGAATGCCTCAGAGAGAAGCACATGAGAGTTTTCAATTGGTATCTGTCATATGATAGGGAGAGATGCCTGACAGTTGGGAATGTTATCTCTCATTATACTGTTGCCTAGTAGCATGAGATCCTAGAAGCTTAAAATGCATCTTCATTTTGTATACAGCATGGTGTATATAATGATACATGGCTGTATTTGATATTTCCCTTTATTCATAGCTTCTGAGTCCATCTATGTGGTATCACTACAGGCACAGAATACAATACAGAGGAATGTACCAGCAAGCAAGACTGTCAGTACAGAAAACCCTCCTCCAGGTAGAGTCCATGGCACCACTTGACCTCAGTATTATCTGGCATTATGGTTGAAAATGAATTCAGCTTCAGTGGTGGATACTTCATCTACTATGGTGTATTTTTTCCCCCAATATTTTTGTGTTACACTGGAAAAAATGAAAAGTTCTCCAAAACCAGAGATAAATTTGGTTTGATGAAGTTTGCTCCTCCAGCTAAGCATCATCCAAGATAAACATGATGCCTGCAACATAGATAGTCTTGACTGATCAACATCCCGGTTCCAAAGAACAGACTCAAAACAACAAGCTGGAGGAGATAATAACTTTCAAGTGGTTTCAACGGTTTTACATATGCCACATCAGAGAAACTGCGTTTACAATATATAAACACACATTAGAAATCTCTTTTTTATAATGTTTATTACCATTATTCATTATTTAATGGGCTTTAGAGATGGCTTACTAAGAATCAGCCAAATTCTAAAATAGTAATTGAGCTCACTGAATAAGGTACTATGTGTGTTTCACAACTGTTCACAAATCCACTTTCTAAGTATCTAAGAATTTGAATTAAATGTAAATTTGAAGTTTCCTTATAGTGTCAGCCTTGCTGAGCTGTAAATGTACATTTCACAAGTTTTGCTAGCTGGAATTAAAAAGGTCCCATATCCCAGAACAGCAGTTCATGGAAATGATTATAATATTACATTACATTACATATACAGCATTTGGCAGACGCCCTTATCCAGAGCGACTTACATTTATCTCATTTACACAGCTGAGCAGTTGAGGGTTATGGGCCTTGCTCAAGGGCCCAGCAGGGGCCTCTTATCAGTAGTGGGATTTGAACTTATGACCTTCTGGTCACTACTCCAGTGTCTTGACCACTAAGTTACACTGCCCCTCTATTATGGTCATGATATTACATACCACTACTCTTCCACATTACATGGATATTACTTTCACACAGCTCTTTTTAATTGCCTAAAAGCATTGTGTAGATTATAGTTAATGCTGCTATAATTATATGATACTCAGTTTACAACTTTAAAACAATCATAGACTTTTGGGAAAACAATTCTTTGATCATTAACTATGTTTATCAGATGAAGTAGAGGAGGCAGAAGACGTGACAGTGAGGATTCTGTCTCCCCAGTCTGTTGTAATCACGTGGGTAGATCCACTTGTCCAGAAACAGAAAAGTATCCCTGAAGGCACCAGGTAAGAAAGTGTAATGTGTTAACATAGCCTAATATGATAGTGGATAGTGTATAATGATAAAGAGGAGAATTATTCAAGATGTATTTTGTTTTGTAAATGTCCTTTACTTGTAGACAATACACTGTCAGATATAGAGAGAAGGGAGAGTCTGCTCGGTGGGAATATAAGGAGACCTCACAGAGGCGGCTCGTGATTGAGAAGCTCTCTGCCGATGGAATGTATGAATTCTCTGTCCGAATCACTCAGGGAGACCAACATGGAAAATGGAGTGTATCAGTGTTTCAGAGGACTCCTGAATCAGGTATGAATTACCCAGGATTCTTTGAGATGAGTGAGCTCCAAACACTTTGTGTTGTCCTTGTAATTATAGACAAGTATATGCAGTTAGTTTGTGATTATACACCAGCTGTTATATGGATTTTTTTTGCAGGGCAACATATGTGGAACATACACAAACACACATACACGCGTACAGTCACGCAGGCACAGACTCATGCCAACAAATGCATACATAAAGTACAATTAACAATGTCTTGTGTCAAGTTGTGTTAATCATGCAGCATGTCATAACAGCCTCTGGGTAATGGATCATTAAGTTGTCCCTGCCTGATTGCTTGGAAAACTACAGATCACTTCATTACTACTTGGAAAACTGTGCTGTTTTCAAAAGGAACAACCATAATGGGAGGACCACTGAAGTTCTAGAGCAAAATCTGTGTATTACTCTTGGCAATGTATGTACTTTCTTCACTTCTGACCTTTCATCATGTCCCTTACTCTTCAGCTCCCTCTGGTCCTCCTGAGAACTTTGAGGTGAAACCACTTAGAGGGAAAGGCACAGCGGTCACTGCTTCATGGGATCCACCTGATGAACCCAATGGTAAAATCAGAGGTGAGTCTTTTTTTTTCATTCTTGTTTGTAATATAACAATTTCCACATGGTTTAGTCTGTGAGGATTGTAAGCCAGCTTTCCAAAAGGAACTGGCTGTGAAAAATTATACTAGTATTTTGCCAAAATACTAATAAAAAATAAATCATATTTTCTTGTTTAACATGTTGCATTAGTCAAAGTCTTGCTTTCTATTAGTCGATTGAATTAAATCCGTATATAAATGACCAGATGTTTTAATCTGTGTTTTTCTTTCAGAATATATCCTGTCCTATGCTCCAGCCCTGAAACCCTTTGGAGCAAAGTCTGTAACATATCGTGGCACTACTACCTCTGCCACTATCGATGGGCTGACACCTGGTGATCGCTACATCTTCAAAATTCGAGCAGCTAACAGGAAAGGGCAAGGGCCACAGTCCAAAACCCTGAGTGTTGCTATGCCGGAAAGTAAGTCTTGAATTGTCTGTTTCTGATTATCATCAGAATTAAGGCTAGAAGGATCTTGTTCTAAGGTACTAGGAACAAACAATAAAAGCATGAACATTTTGACAGGTATAACTAAAATAAAATATCACTTGTTTCAAGGACCATCATGATTATGGTGTTAAAATCAAAGAAATATATTAAGGTTTGGCAACTTATGTTTAAAAGGTACAACAATACTTATAATATATATGCCCATATGGCCAAAAGTTTATGGACACCTGACCATCACAGCCATATGTGATTCTTCTCCAAACTGTTGTCACTAAGTGTAAACATATAGAATTACATTACAATTTCACACAAAGTAATTTTCACACAAAAGCACACAATTGCATTATAATTTCCCTTCACTGGAACTTGCCCAAACCAGTTCCAGTATGGCTATGCCCCTGTGCACAAAGTGAGCTCCGTGAAGACATGGTTTGCCAGGATTGGTTTGGAAGAACTTGAATGTCACAGAGTCTTGACCTCTGAGTGCACCCGTGGCCACCTTCCTTGCCTGATCTCCCTAATGCTCTTGTGTCTGAAAGAACACAAATCCCCACCATTTTGGTTGGTGGACTATTTTCAGTCCAGTAGTGACACTGAGGTGTTTAAAAGCTCCAGCAGCACTGTTGTGTCTGAATCCAGTACAACACACACTAACACACCACCACCACCACACCAGTGCCAATGTAACAAAGTGTGTAGAGAAACAGATGGACTACAGTTTGTAATTGTAGAACCACAAAGTGCATCTGTATGGTAAGTGGAACTGAGAAAATGGACTGTGAGTGTAGAGAAAAGGAGGTGGTCATAATGTTATGCCTGATTGTTGTACATATATACTGTCAGAGTATATATATATACAACTTGTAAGAGAGGAGTCCCGAAACTAATTCATCGTACATGCAATTGCAAGAGCAATGCTTAGGATGGTATTTATGTTTGAGCCTTGAATGAGACTTGAATGCACTTAATTTCAGTATTAAACATACCTTAACTCTGACTATGACAAAAATGTTTCACCAAACCATACAGGATAAAATCTTTCTGCTCTCTTTGTTGCCAGCCAGCAGTACGGCCTCACATCATTCCACTCAGTCTAAGAGCCCCTCCAGAACATCTGCATACGATGACTTAGAAGATCAGGACACAGAAGACATAGAAGAATCTCATACTCATACCACTACTTCTCCACCCACAAACAAAAAACTTCGGCCCCTTTCTCAAACGCGGTCTTATCACAGCATCTTTTCATCTGTAAGGGGCTCTGTCATGAATTCAGTTTCCAACTCTAAGACAACCATTAGCAGTGATAAAGAAGAAGATGAAGAAGACATACCAACAGGTACACCAAAAGAAGATGAACCAACAGAAAATGAAGCTGTTGAGGACACACAACCTGAAAGTACTAACAATGTTCCATCAAAACCTGAGAAGGAAGAACAACAGAAAGCTTCACCCGGAACTAAGGAATCAAGCTCTGTTCTTAAAAGCTCATTACCCAAAACTCATTCGTCCCCTCCAAAGTCCAAAGAGGACCATCAGCAATCTCAGTCACTGACACCTCGCACATCCTCTGTTGTCAATGCTGGTCGTTTAAGACGGCCAGCCTCTAGTACCTTAGGGTCACGGTCAAGAAATCAGAAAGGAGCATCTTCCAGTTTACCCAACACCCGAGACCCTGTAGTTTCAAAGCAAGTCCACACCATCTTACAACCTGAAGAAAAGGTCAGTACTACAGTAGTAAAATCACCCACTCCATCACCTCAGGAAACCAAGAAGGAAGAAGAGAGAGAGTCGTCATCTGTACCATTATCTTTACCAGTGTCATCAGGTGGGACAAGTAGAATTTCTACCCCAAGAAGTCATGCCAGTAACTCAGGGTCTGTTCCTGTTAATCCAAATGGCAGAAGAATAATTCAAGATAAGGGTCACAGATATCAGGCTGGACGACAAAATACAGCTTTAACCTCATCTGCTTTATCACAGTCTTCAACAGGATCCAGTACTGATGATCAGGATACCCCCTCAACCAGCAGCATGGATACAAAACACGACAGTAAAAATGATCACAAGATAAAAATAAAACATACTAAAGACACATCTTCCTCTTATCAATATACCACTACTCTTCCACCTTCATTCAAAGAAGAGAATACACAAGAACTTGGTAACAATAATTCTAAAGACAAGGCTGTTAAGAGTTATTTGCCTTCATCTCAGAGTCCTACTACAGCAAGCCCAGGACATAGTCACCACTCATCTAACAGAAATTCCAGGGTAGTATTTGGAAATAGTCAAAGAAAAGATGGCAGGATCCCATGGAGTAGGACTGCTTCTTCTGTAGGAGCAGGGAGACCCATTCTGAGAGGAGTGCCATCTAATCCAGTAACCTCAGGAGAGCATGTTGATGGTAAAACCAAAACCTCCCCAGTGACCTACAACACAAAACATTTGGTTGACACTAATCTTGTAAAACCCACTGTAAACAGCAAACAAGCAATTTCAAGCAATGGACATTCTAATTCTAATGATCACAAAGAAGACATAAACTCTAGCAATGATCACAAACAGGATTATCTCTCTGAGGTCAGCAAAGAAACCCATGAGATTAGCAGTAAGACTTCTGCCACAACTGCTTCTCCCAAAACAATTGCCTCTGATGTCAAAGAGATTCAGAGGACTGGTCACACCTCTGAGAACAGCTCTCGCTCATCCTATATGACACTCAATAGACTTGGTTTGGGTTCAAATGGAAAGCTTCGTTCTGCTCTCCTGGCCAGTCGTCTGAATGAGTTACGGTTGCGCGGTAGGTTACAGCCAGTACAAAATGCACAACTGGGCTCTGCTGTTAAACAAAACTCCTCTTCATCATCTGTTTCAAGTCCTTCATCCTCTTCTGTCTCCAAAACCACTGAACACAAAGCTTCACCTTCAGATCACGGCACAGGTGCTAGCCAAAATGCTAATGCAAGATCAGCAGTAAGCTCTGGCTCACACACATCCCTGAAGCAACCAGCTACTGATCAAAATCCTGGTGGTGACACAGCTACAGCTCCAGCTAGAAATCCAGTGTTGAGGTCCCGCTTTCCAATCAGATATGACAAAAATTCAAGAGGAAAAACTCCAACCGGCTTGCAGAAATCTAGTTATGGGCAAGGTAAACTTAAATTTATTCACAAGTCCTGTTCAATATATACATGAGTACACATGAAGATGAATTATAGTGTATCATATTTGATTTGCTTGTGCAGGCAAGAATGGGCGCCCAAATCTGACAGATACAAATGGAAAATTTGGATCTACAACTAATGAAAATACAAAAGGAAATGGAGTCAAATATATTACAGGCCCTGATGGAACCAAATGGGTGTGTTTTACTTTAACTTTTACTTTAATCATTATTAGGAACGATATTATGCAAGGGTGAGTCACAAATTATCCACACTCTGGATGTAGAATTGATTTTAATCAACTTTCAGAAAAGACAAATACGTCATTTTTCAACATGATCTCCCTGCCTTTCAATACACTTTGTCCATCTGTCAACAGGCTTTCGTATTCCCTCCTTAAAAAAATGTTTTAGGCTGAGCTGCGAGCCACGAATGCACCGCTGTCTTCACCTCTTCATCAGACAAGCTTCTTTCAGGGGACCTGGTGATAGTCAGATGAAACTATAGGGAGGACACTTCTTTGTGACAAAACACTTTCTCCATACTATGCACAAAGTCCTTCATAAATTTTGGCACTAGACACCCCTCAAACCACAAAAACCACTGCTGAATCACTGCTCTTCTGTTGTGCAAATCACAAGTGGGGCAGCCATTGTTTTTTGCACCACAGTCACAAATAAACTGGCATAGCAGTGACTGGAGAGGCAGTGATCTCGTACAGAAAATGCTGATAAGACATGCAGCCAGCAGAGGTTTTAATATAACCTGTGTGGATTATTTTTGACTCACCCTCGTACATATAATAAAGCTTGCTCTGCCAACAGCTTTTTAGAAAAGCCAAAACATTCTCTTAAGGAATATCTTTATGTTGTGCCTTAGGTCCTGCCATGTGTCTTTTTTAATTTTTCTCATGTATTTACAGTGAATGTACCCTCCCTTAGGTTGTAGATCTGGATAAAGGTGTCCTAATGAATGAAGAGGGAAAGGTTTTGCAGGATTCAAGAGGCCGGCCCAGGAAAGTAGTCGTTGGAGAAGATGGAAAAACTATCTTTGGTATGATTTCTTATTCCTTCTTATTTTACCAGCTGCTTGTTTTAAATGTAGTAAACATTGGTTAAACAGTTACCATATCTGTTTTCCATAAGATGAGCAGGGAAGCCCGTTAGTAAACCAGGAAGGTATGGCTCTGTTTGGTCATGGGAGGGACAGTCGGCCTGTGGTTAACCCCAAAGATAAGTACCTTACTGTGGGAGGGAAGCCAGTGGTGGGCCTGGATCGTCCAACACCCAGTACTACAACCACAACAACCACAACTACAACTACACCTGCCACTACAACTACAACCACAACCACAACCACAACCACAACAACTGCTGAAACAACTACAACAGAAATCACAACTCTGGAGTCCATAACTGAAGCAATGCCTACCTGCCCCCCTGGTACATTTCCAAGGTTGGATAATACCGGTATTCCTGTGATGGATGATTATGGAATACTGGACTGCTACCCAAGTGGTGAGCTTTTTAAAAGCATGCGCACATTACTTTGTCTTTTTTAACATATGAAAAATACTATACAAATATCATATCCCTATAAAATCCGGATATTATGAACTGTACTGTAGATAGTAGAAGACCTAAATTCTTTGCAATCTTATGGTAACATTGTCAATTGAGAAACATTGTCAAAAGTTGTATTTAAACTGACTGACAATTCTCTCAAGTATTACCTATATAACACTTTCAGTCTTACTTTCCCTTTGTCCCAACAGATGAGTTTTTGATGGAGACCACCATGTTCCCTACCACCACACAGCTGCCCACTACCACTACCACTCATATTCCTACTCCTGAGCTCCACTTCTTCAACAACAGTCCATCCTCTGAATTTGATGCCACTGGCAAGAAACGCTTCACAGGTACTATATCATTGTGTGTGCATGTGTACATCTCAAAAATTGTCTTGTAATATCCTGTGTTTGTGGGTTGAAAACAATGACTCCTAATGTTACTTTGCTGCAGTCCTCTGCAGCACAGTCTGTAGAGATAAGTATACTGTTAGAATAACAGCAGTGTGTCTGCTTTGCTCATTGACATTGCCCGGCTCAAGCATCTCATCTGTAGCCAGCTCAAGACATGTGACTCTTGGTGGGATGGATACAGACCTCCTGCTTAATGGTTTCCTACCTTCTCTGTTACCTGAAGTGTGTGTGAGTATGTGTGTGTGAGAGAGAGAGAGAGATACCAAATTTATTTTAAACTCTTAGGTTCCTTTACATTTCCAAATCCTTATCTTTTTTATCTAGTAACTGCAAGGACTGGACATGTCAGCAATCCATAGTTCCTTGGAATTTAGAAGGTCGTCTATAATACAAAGGTGTAAATTGTGTTGGAAAACGGTCCTGACCTGGAGAGCCTCTTTTACTGAACATTAAACCATGTGCTGAGAGTTCACAGTGTCTCATAGCTCATCTAATGTGTTTTTCTTGGCAGCAGTCTGACACCAACAGTTTTGTCTGGGAAAAACATACAAAAACACTCTAAAGAATGAATAACGTAATAAGCCAGCTTCTTGTTGTTATACAGTGACATCCCACAGTGGTCCACAGACTTACTGGACTGAGAGAGCAAGCACAAGATGTCAACACCACAGATACCAGTGGAGCCAGTAGCACCAGTGCAGAACTGCTCACTTAAAACTCAAAACTCCCTAAAAGGATCCCATTATAGACATTGAAAATGAACTCTGTGTGAGTTCAAACCATTCTTTTATACTAATGGCAGTTGGCCAGTTGGTTCCCTGGGAACAATAAAAAACATGATAAGTAAAGTTAAACTAGAACATGCAACCGTGGTCTAATAAAATGAGGGTGCAGGAAATCTTCTGTGCTAACAGAATGGCTGTTATGAAATGAAAGCATTGGTTAATTGAGAAGCTGCATTAATCCAGAACAGGACACATAATTGAGACAATACTGACAGTAAAAAGACCTGACTCAGCAAGTAGACTGAGACCCTGTCCACATAACAACAGAAAGTTTTGAAACCGAGATTTTTCCTTTTTATTTAATTTTTCCGCATCCACACTGATCCTGCTGTAGTATACATGCCAGGCCTGTAGGTGTAGTGTAACTCAAACATACAAACACCACAGAAGAACGTTATGTACTATGTACTCAGCCACCTAACCTGCAAACCACTGACTGTAGCCATTATAGCAGGGGTGTCAAACTAAACCCACAAAGGGCCGTGTGGGTGCAGGTTTTCCTTCGAACCAAGCAGAAGCCACACCTCACTCCACCTGTGTTTAATCAATGAATCTAATCAGTGGATCTTGACTTTCAGTAGTGTGTGGCTTTTGTTTGGTTGGAAAGAAAACCTGCACCCACACCGGCCCTTCGTGGATTTAGTTTGACACTCCTGCTTTATAGCAATGGCATCCACATCATAGAGTAAGAGATAACATTTTTAGTGCATATTTCAAAAAGGACAGACACCAATGTAGACAAGGTTTTGCATGAGCCACTGTAGGCTACAGCAAAGTGAGCAGTGTTGCACTCTTTTATTTTGGGGCTGTTGGCCCAAATGTTAACATAATATACTGATTGCACGGCATAGCCTATTGTATCTCAATCTGAGGCTTATAAACAAAAAGATGAATTATTCAAAACAATTGTTCTTTACTGTCAAATAGCATGTAAACAAGTAACCAATAAAGATATGATCTCTCTCTCTCTCTCGCTCTTGCTCAAACACACACACACACAAGCAATGCACCATTCATATTTTAATGCTGAAATTTAACAAAAAAGTATGCCTACTAGTGTAGGTTTATACTGTTTTTTTAGCTGAGTGTTAGGCTACACTGTGTAGAAATAAACTGAATCAACTGAAATCAGTTCCAGGATTTAACTTTGAGCTTTGAGCTTTGATTTAACTTTGAGCTCTGAATGTGTACATGCCGGATGCACTTGTTGCTGTAACATTTTTCACTTTATGACTCCACCTGTCTAAACCTGGGATATTTTATAGTAAGTTTATGGCTCAACTCATGCAATGTGAGTGTGTGCAAACACATAAATAGCACGAAGTGGGCCATGTCATTATTGCTTCCAGAAGTTTCTGTTTCACCTGTCCACACAGCCAAGTAATGGTTGTGGTTTCAATTTTTTCTAACCTGGTTTCAAAAGTTTGCAGTTTCAGGCTCTAAAATGCTGCTGTGGCATGGATGAAAGAAAAGCAAAAAAAAAGTCGCAATTGTCATATGGAAAGGGCTTGAGTTACCTCAGGTCACCCCAATGCATACTATCAGAGAGAAGGAGATAGAGTCATGTGTTATCATGATTTAATGGCCATGAAATCTCCTTTAAACTCCAGTCCTCCAGTACATCCACTCTTTTCACAGACCTGCTCTTTTGTTTTTTGGGCCTCAAATTTAGACATGACAGCTGTAAAATGTGTACATGTTCTAATGTGTATTATGTTATAGGCATTTTGGTCTAAAGCATCTTTTCTTATCACAAGTGAAATAGAGACCTTTGTTTATTAGCTCATAACTCAATGCAGTGTGACGTGTATGTCTGTGTCTGCACATATTTGTTCTTGTCAGAAACGTCTCGTGGAGCATTTGATTAGCTCCAGGTGTGTGTCTTGTAACCCGATCAAATTTCTGGAAGTGCTCCTAGCTGTCAGACTGTGGCAATCACAGAACCACAATGTGCAGTAGAGACAAAGCTTACCAAACCACTACAGAACTGCCAACAGATAGGAGATAAACAATAGTCTCAAATAACAACCCCTTCTAGCCCTCTAAACAACCAGAGAACCACAATGAGTCAGAAGTTTCATTCAGACTGCTAGACTATAGCAGGAATGTAAGAAATGCGGTCTAAACCTAATGGAAACTAGCGCTGGAGATCTTACATTTTTTGTCAGGTTTTTTTCCCCTCACCAACATTCGGAGACAAGATCATATACTTGAGGTCTGTTAGGATTGGACTAATTTTACATGGTGTTAGGTTTAAAAATCTGTCGCTTAAATCTTTTGGGTTCGTTCTTTGTTCGGTCTCGGTTCCTCCGTCCGTCCTGCGCTCGAGCCCGGGGGAATCAATGAGACACAGACACCAGGTATGCAGTGAATCAAAGTTTCGATACTTTATTCAGGATGGCACAACGGTTATATAGAAAGGCACAGACGACAGTGATTGGTTAACAGGTATTTTTGGTATTGATCTGACTCCCACACACAATAAGCATCC
>JAOTRJ010000009.1:19270705-19289922 GCA_028564905.1 Leptodoras praelongus | reverse complement strand
GGCTGGTCCAATTTAGCCATGAAACCTCCCACACTAAAATGACAGGTGTTTCAGTTTCATTGTCTAACCCCTGTACATACATACATAAACACCAGAAAACTCCAGAAAGTGCCATACTTTTACCTGTGTGTGTGTGTGTGTGTGTGTGTGTGTGTATGTGTATGTGTGTATGTATGTATGTGTGTGTGTGTGAGAGAGAGAGAGAGAGAGAATTGTTGTTTTAAGACCTACATACTATAGAGGTTTTAGTTTAGGTCAAAAATGTTGGACAAGTATAAACATGTATATAGCTAGTGCTGATTTTAAATCTCCGTTCCACGAGATGTTTTAGATAGTGTGTGTGTGTGTATGTATATCATGTCATAAACATAAACACCATTTCATATATATATATGTATATATATATATATATATATATATTCTGTGTGTGTTTTAGGGAGAGGACTATGAAGTGCGGACCTATCACACCACACGGTGGGTCAGTACTACAGTCAGTGGTATGGAGGAGGACGAAGCCCTAAATGCTGCCTTTAAGAGACTCTTCAGATACATCCAGGGGAATAATGAAAAGCGTAAGCTCTGCATGCTGCAGAAAAACCAGTGTAGAATTTGGTCAAAACAGTTTTATGAGTGTGTGTTCCTAACATTGCGTCCTTCACTGAGAGGCTGATGAACTAAACCTAAACAAATAACTGTCTCTGTACCAGGTCATTAACCTGCTCTTCTGCCTGTTTATAAATGAAGGATTTGCATATATAGCAGTGCGATTAAAAGAAGCCTGCAGGTTTAAGCACTTTTTTCTGCCTGGTAAATGTAAACATGGTTTCAATACAAGTAATCACATGTTTTCGATCTGCAGTCATTGGGTTCAGTACTGCAGAGCCAGTTTCTAGACCAGTTTGGTGTTTTGTTTTTTTTTGCTCAGATTGCTGACTCGGATTATTGGTGAATTACTAGATTTAGTGGCTGTGTTGGAGCTGGCTGACCACCAGGCTTTGACGTAGACCATTAGGAATTAAACAAATGGATTCAGCTTGAACAGAATGTAGTAAAAATTGTAAATCACATAAGACCGATGGGTTCAGCTGTTCATGAGCTGGATTAGGTGTATTGGGTTTTGGGATTGTCGGGAAAACATGATGTTTCCTTGGCAGTGGTGTTACACTGTTACAGAGAAACGACTTCTGATGTTACCACAAGATGGCAGAACAATGTAACAGCTGCTCTGTGGGTTCAGTACAGTGATGTTAGCCTTTGATGATGTAGTGTCTGTAGTCCCTGTACAAGTCCTGCTATAGAAAAGATAATCTATTAGAACAAGTGAAGAAATACAAACCTGTGCTTTGCCTTGCAGCCAGAAGTGCATTAGAGCTGCTGTTCCACCATTTGATCAAATTCAAAGTGTTCTGGTAGAAGTAGTTGTTGAGTTACTTCCACCTAAACAGCCTTCATACTTTGTTGTGGATTTCAGCTTGAACAATGTACAGTATAAAAAGACCTCAGCTGTGTGACCCAGTAAAACAAAGGGTTTAAACTTCATTTCAGTAAATGGTTTGACTTAATACTATAAACACCATTTTATATAGAGATGTGTCTGATAAACATGTGCTTACACTGAACTTCCAAAAAAACTGGTATAGCAGTTAATGCTTGGTAGGTCCATCACGGGATCTTGAGGGAACGTTGCACAGTCCTCCAGCTGATGTTTGTCTAGGCCCCAGCATTGAATTCCGATGTTACTTGAGGCAGTGTTGCACGCCTATCACGTGAAACGATTCTGGTCACGTTGACCCAGAGTCTTTTTACGGTCACACTGCTGTTCCAAGTTAGAGATTTTGACAGAATTCTTGTAGCCACAGGAGACCTTTGAAATGCTCATACGTGAAAATACAAACTTTGCTTCAACCTCCAAAATGCTATGACCCATCCCACAGGCTCCAACTATTAAACTGCATTTGCACAAATTGTGATAACTTGCCATTCTCACAGCAGAAACAACTCTAGAAGCTTTCACAGACGCCTATGGCTTTATAAACTCGCTGGTGGATGCAACAAATGACACGCGTAAGTGGTTGCCAAGTATTTTGCATAGGCTCCAGTTTTTCAGGTTCTTCAGTGTATAGTTGTCAGTGGTCTAAGATTGTAAAGTTCTTTCAACCCATGTAGTACTAAGAGCTCTAAACACCAGCTGCATGGTCCACCCCACAGTCCACTGAGCTTAGTGAGTGAAGTGCTCATTGTTGAATAAAAGCAACATCCACAACACAATCTGTGGAGAAAATGTGAACCTACAGATACTTAAGAGGAACAAGAACCATGTTGGCTTCTTTAGTTCACAATGTGGTCTCTATCAGAGGTGGCGGTGGACATGACTTCCCCAGTAAGCTGTCTCATTAACCGTGGAGAGGGATCAGATGAGAGCTCCTTCACCATGTCCTTTTACATCCCTGAGGAGCACCAAGCCGAGCCCCCCAAACCCAGCGCCCCTGAAACCTTCATCGAGAACAGGGAGGAGTTCACCGTGTTCGTCAGGTATTTACATTAAAGCAGAGCGAGTGAGGCTATAACGGGAACAGTTGCGTTTATATGTCAATTGTTGTTTTTTTTGTGTGTGTGTATATGCTAGGACTTTTGGAGGCTTTGCTAACAGTCAGAACACCCGTGATGAGCTGCTAAAGCTGATTGAAAGCTTGAAGAGGGATGGAAGGAGCTTCAAAGAGGCTCCCTACTACCGTGTGGGCTACGACAGTCCAATGAAGCTTATTAACCGCCGGAACGAAATCTGGGTCGTACAGGAGGGAAAGGAGTGAGTCGAGATGTTGTTTACAGGGTGCATAAGGAACAAAACGTCTGAATTTGGGTTTGGATTTTATTATTCCAAATTAATTTGTTGTACCTGTGGTTGCGTCTTTATGTCCGCAAGTGCCTGACCATGTAACTGACTGATTTTAGTATTCATGATTTAATTAAGATTATGTCACTATTAATTCATTATTACATCTGGTATGAGGCCAATCCTTACATAATTTCTTGTATCCACTAGTGCTATAGAGCTACAGTTTGTATGATTGACTATGTTCTTTTTATCCCCACTTTTCTTAATGTTGTCTTGGTGATTTGGAATGAATTAGTGCAGATATTTTTTGCAGGAAGCAGATGTTGGCCTTCACCCTCCCTGATTAGCTGTTGTGGGGTAGCTCAGATGAGAGCTGGCTAGGAATTGTCAATCGACAAGTGGGTAGATAAAATTCAGTTCAGCTGCCATTGGTAATAATGTCAAGATTTTCACATGAGACAGTAACTATTAGTGTTTCCAGTGCACTACTAATGGATGTGTATATTGGTTACAATTAATATTTAGGATCAGGCTGGCCAGAACTGCGCTGTGAGTACACTGGAGGGCTTCCAGTTTTAGATTTTTATACAGCCCACACCACAGGATAATCTGGAAGGATAAATATTTACTACTAGTTTAAAATCGAGCCAAAATTTGTGATCACCAGCACCATGATCCTTTAGTGCGGCCAGCCAGCTACTACTTATTACTAATCATTACTAATTATTACTAAACTATTGGTGTTTATTCTGAACACCAACACCTTCCTATTACTATCAGGTTAAAGCCTTTAAGTACTATCAGACTACACTCTTAAAGATGGTTCAAAGACTTAAACATAATTTCATAAGTGAAACTCTTTCAGTTTATTAATGCTTAACTCAATGTAAAACGATACACCTTGCCCTCCAGTAATGGAGGATTTTTGGAATTAAATGTAACATTTACTCATTCTGTAATAAAAAAAAATAGCTGTTTTAAGTGTATAAGCTTTCTCAGTATGGATGATTTTAGCTTAAAAGGTGTGGAGGACACGAGCACAGCTGCAGCGAGCTGCATCCACATGTAGACCCTGCACTGTCATCAGGTTTATTTTAGAGGCAGGTGTTGCCTGAATATCATGTTCATGCACTCAGCACTGTGTGAAAAGTCAATAATTATGAAGTGGGTTGAAGCTGAGACAAAATACCACCAGGATCTGTGGTTTCTGTGGCAGAGCATCACAAAGCCATGAGAGTATCCACAAGAGTTTGTATTTTTATTTTGTTGCTGATATTTAGATTTTACATTTCCTGCCCATTCTGAGATTCAAATCAGCATCGGTGACCTTCATGTTCATTCACATAGGATATTTTTATTTAAGAGCCAACGTGACAGGACAAATCCCAAATGTATGTCATGAATTACATGGCCCTGGAGATGCTTGTAATGTGTGTGGTTCGACAACTAGCTGACAGGTGGCAGTGAATCAAGCACAGAAATGGACCATGGTTAAATATCACAATTTTTTTTATTAGAGAGACATACACAAGAGGGTTAGCAGCCTCCTTCCTCTGTCACCATGGTTTTGGTTTTCTGGATCAAAAGGGAAAGAGTGAGACTTTATAAAGGCCTCAAAACCAAACTCTGACAAAAACAGTCATTCTTTCTGAATAAAACTTATTAGATAAACTGAGCTGCAGATCTGTGCAATCCCCCACAAATAAATCACATCACATCACTTTCTGGCTAATCTAAAATAAATACTCTACAAAAAAGCCACTTCCTCTAACAAGGGTGTACAAATTCTTCGAAAATAAATCCAGATGTTATTTCTAAATATTTTTGTTTATATACAAAAGGCTGTATAAAACTGCACATGAGAGATTTTATGTAAGATGAGTTAGTAAATAAGGAAGGCAAAAGCTAGTAATTAGCAAAGCATTACAGAAGAATCTTTATTGCTCCCAAACCAGTAAATGGCTGAGCTACCCAGCGTCCCTACAGCAGGTGACATTTACATTTATACTTTAAACTCTTTGGTTAATAAAACCATGACAAACAAAACGTATTACTTGGTTCAAGTAGGTTTTCTCTTTGTATGTAAAATTTCATCACAACCAACACAGGCAGAACATTTTAAATGATCAACAGACAAGTAAACAAAGACATGAACACAGTGCAAACCTTCACTCTAGAAATCCAACAGTCTGCGTCTGTTGTGCAGCTTCAGCAGTCCTTCTGTCTATACCATACACTGCTTGTGTTGGACCTGTTTGTCACTTTCCCACAACCACGGAGTCTCAAGAATGAGCAGAATCCGTGGAAACCCTTTTACATGACGGCATGTCTGTCAGTCTGAAATTTGTCATTATATATCCAAACATGAGTTCAGCAGTCGATTTGTTTGCATCACTGCAGATGGACTGGACTACAACCTCGATAACAACCCGAGCGTTCCAGAGAGCAAAGCCAATCTATCCACTGGTCAAAGGAATGACTTGCTTTGCAAATTCTTCATCTCTGGTTCCCACATGCCGTCAGTGCTTACTCCACATTGCCAATATTAAGCTTGGGAGGAAGCGGACAAACAATCTAAACAACTACAAAGACGTTTTGTGGACATAACTGAACTACTGTATAGCTCTTTTTTTCTTATGAACAGCAGGAACAAAAATAGAACAGATGTGACATGTTGAAGAGCTGTGACAGAAATAGGATGTACTTCAGACATAAATCAGTCTGAAGGAGGCACCGTGTGACTCAGCATATCTCCTACTATACACCCAGGTTTGTGCAGCGTGGCCCGGAGCCTGGACCGAGGGACAGACAGATTACTGTCTCCCCTGTCTGTCCTTCCACTGGTCCTCTGCCAAGTCTCGGCCAGTCTCTGCTACTGTGACAAAGTTCATTTGTTACACTGGTGGGTGAAAAAATCATTTTCGTCTTAACTTTCCCCTTCACGCAATGTGCCATCTGAGCCTTGAAGGATTGGGGTGGAGGAAACTAATGGGGAAACAGTGCATGGTTCATCTAGTCCCTCTCCTCCCTCAGTTAACTCTCCCTCCCTCTCGCAGATGACGGTCATCGGGCTGCTAGGGATTCGACTCCGGGAATTGTACTTGCTGCTGGCAGCGGAGGGCGGTGTGCGGGAACGGCCATACTTTGGCCCCAGCAACGAGGAAGGGGACAAGGGGGAACACAGAGAGTAACGTGGCAGTATGGACTCATTCCGGGGCCAGTCCTCTGGCACCCTCTTGCTGCGACTGGGGGAAGAGCAGGGGCTGTCCAGGCCTACTGTAGGTGAAGTTGGGTCCAGAGAGGAGTCGAGAGATCGGGTCCTCTGGGATCGTGGGTCAGTTGTGCGTAGCATCTCAGTAGCGGACATGCGGAAGCTCCCTTCTGTGCGGCTGCCCTTCTTCAGCAGCAGTGCCTTAAAGGTGTCACTGCTGGTGGCTGATTTACGCACACTGCGCTGGATTGATCCTGTCTGACGAGGCAGAGTTGAGTTCAAGGAAGGAACTGGTCCTGTTGGCGTGGCCGGAGGAGAAGATTGACCTCGCACGCGCTCATCCTCTGACTCCTTACGACCCAGGACCTTGCGCTTGGACCTGAAAAACAAAGAAAAAACTCAGAGTGTTAGAGGTGGTCAAATGGATGAGACGTAAGCTGAAACCTTGGTTATTCAATATTTGGTATGCAAGCAGAAGTATTTTTTTTCTTCTACAAAGGAAACGGAATATTTTAAGTGCAAGCACAAGCTGTGTCTAAAATGCCAGTGATGGGTTTAGTTTTAATGTTAGGTGTATTATCTCTGTATTAGAATTTACTACAAATTTAACCGCAAATAAGCTACTCCGACTTCAGTCTTTTCTCCCCTCAAGCTCAACAAACCCAAATAGGGTTATTTTGTGATTAATTTTTCTCTGATGAGCCTCCACCCTCTGTTGATTATGCTTCCAGTTTTCTTATTAAAACCAGCAGAGCCTTACATACAGTACATCATGCCTGTGCAGTGCAGTGCAGTGCAGGCATATTGGAAAAGCAGGAATAACTTGCTGTTGGATATTAATGCCTTTTATTTAAATGCAGACTCTTAGAAGCCAACACAAAGATGAGAACTGCACACACTGCAGTTTGGTTTTGGGGTGTGTGTGTAGTAAGGCAAGCCCTGGGACAGCAGAATTAAGCAGCAAAGCAGGCTGGGGGGTGGGGTGAGGGTGTGTGCTTCAGTACCATGCCCACTAACCAACAGTGTCTGAAAGAAAATCTGCACCAGTGCTTTAGATTACTAGAGGGAAGGATTAGCAGGCGAATAAAGCAGAAATGTATTGTAGTGCTAAGGGATTGTAAGGGTAATCCCTCTGTGGCATCACCACAAGAAGGGAAACACCAACGGCCAGTTACTTGCCAGGCCGCACCTCAGGGGCTGGGGGGCATTCATGCTCAGATGTTCACAGTCTAAGCTGAGCAGCAGAGTGGACAGGAGAGAAGAGAGGCAGGAAGACAGTAAGAGACATGAATCTTGGTACAGGAGATGCACAAAGTTTGCACATATGGTGCAGGACAATTAACTACTGGAGCAGGCCAAGACTACAAAACAACACAAAGATCAGGATATAGAGGGTAAGAGTTGGTTAGATTCTTTCTGCAATCATACTGCCTGTAAACACTTTAAAAAAAAACAACATTTTATTTAGGTGGCTGTCTTGTCAGCACTAGAAATACTAGTTGAACTGATAAAAATATGCAACAAACAATCCTTAAAGATATTCCATTCCATTCCATAATTATGTATCTATATTAAATATTAAATAACATTTCACCTCCATGAACTCCCTTGCTGAAATCAAACTCAGAGAAAATAGGAAGGATAAAATGTAAAAAGGTATACAGCAGGATTTACTAAGCCTATACATTACACTGTTGGCCAGCATTTCAGTTCTAACATTCAATACGTCTGTGCAACACTGTGAGATTATAGTGTGGGTACATCTGCATGCACACTAAACAGAACATACTGTACATACGCAACACAGAACCCATGCCATTTACAAAAATTCACACATTTCGCCGTAGGTACTTTTTACGTTAGATGTGTACATGAATATGGGAATGGATCTACATAAGCTTATTTTACATTCCTTAATGCAGTTATCCCTGCAGCTGAGCACCCTATAATCTGAACGAGAAACCAGAGGAGCCTCTCGCCACATTCCAGCTTTGATGGATGTATTAGAGATTCAGGAAGACAGGCTGCTTTAAAGTTATGAAAGGATGTGCACAGAAGCTAAGGGAAGAGGAGAGAGCTGATGGGAGTCATTCAAAAGATATCGAAACGAACATGGAGGACGTGTACCTGTGAATCGCTGCAAAGAGGTCCTCTGTGGTACGGGGCCGTGTAGGAGTCACCATGTCTTTAAAGATTTCGCCGTTAATGCTGGGAGTCTGTGGGGAGTTTGATGCGTTGGACTCGAACACTTCACCTGAAAGACGTAGGAATCACAAGTTAATATTGACAGCACTGAAAGCTTGTAGCTCTGAGGTGCTGACACATACTGTTTCTTATGGAGAAGGCAAACAACCACCCACAGCCACACACACTGCACACATTTCACACATTTCACACATTCCAGAGATGGCACAGAGCCTGGCCATCTCAAACATGTTGCATCTACATGAAGTTGCTAGCTTTTGTTACAGAAAATCACATACCACACATTCTGAGGGACATAACTAATGTATGGTAATGTGTATGGCACAAGTGAACGAAAAACTGGCCTAATACAAAATAGACACCCAGATACAACAAACTGTCACGAAACAGCTGCAAAGCATGTTCAATGTCAGAAAAGGACAATCTAAAGAAATGACAGGTCTATCCTACACGAGCAAGCAGTGCATTCTAATACAGATACCTTATCGGTCTCCGTCATACTCAAGGACAAACGCTCGCTTTGAGAAGTCAATAACTCTTTAACCCATACATTTTCACAGATGAATCTTCCTCTCCAACATTGTTGACTTGCTCTGATCCTGTCCTCTCTCTGCTCTCGTCTCTCATCTGCACTCCCGGGTTGATGTAAGCTCACGTTATGCACTCTCTTTCCTCCCCCTCCCTCCCTCCCTCTACACCCCTCCCCTCCACTCTAGGCAGCCAGCTCTTGGGAAGACTGCCCCATCCTATCTTCACTATGACAAGAAAGAGATGTGTAGGGGAGGACAGAGAGAGAAGGAGACAGCGTATAGGATGGAAGGAAGGGTGTAAGATATGTGAGGAATAGGGAAGCAGTAAGAAGAATACGGAAGAGAAAAAAAGTCAGCGTGAAACAGGATAAACAAATGCAAGAATGCAGCCAAACTGGATGGGCTCAAAAAGCAGTAATGAGGGAATTAAAGAATGGACAGGAGTCAGTGGAACAGTAAATGGGAATGATAGATGCATGATAAATGGCTGTACAGACAAGAGGAAGAGAAAGAATTAATTCAAATGGCAGCTGCAGCAGTCTTCCACAAGCCCTGATTCGCCAGGGAGGAGGTAGAATTAGACAAACATAATGCTTACAACTGCACTGCCCTTGGCAGCTCCCAGAACAGTGAAATTCAGTTCAAAATATCATTCAGTTTAACCAGTACCCAGTACCTCACCCTTAAAACCTATGACATAATTAACAAATAACTAAGCACAGCGTGACTGAGTGTAAATGCTTGTCCTGTGGTCATCTGTCTGATTTCTCAAAGTTATACCCACTGCTTCCCTGTTCTTCATCAAAAGTTAACAAATACATTTGTCAAAGTCTAGTGTTTAAGCATTCAAAAAAAGAACCAAGTACTGAAAAATGTATGATTCTGTCACCCAGTTTTAAAAATGAGAGCAAAATTAGAAACTTTTCACTCACCATCATCTTTGGAACAGACTGATCCTGTGGTGCTGCTTGATGCATCTTCATTGTCTTCTCCAATTTCTTCTTCTTCTTCTTCTTCTTCCAAAGTGCCCATTTCATCATCAGCGGACACAGATGCTTCTTGAACGATGGGAGTCTGGGAGGGTTCCTCAGTTGGACATGCGCTACTTTCACATGTGGAACTGTCAGTGTAACTTGTATCCTCCTTTTTCTCTACCTCCTTCACAGACAGGGATTCCTGATCCTGTTCCTTAGGCACACAAAGGGTCACCTCTTTGTGATCTTTGAACACTTGAGAAGAATTCTCTTCATCAGCCAGTGACTGCATGTCGTCTACAATATGCTCAGGTTCAACTGCAGAGACGAGGGGAAATTTGGGCTTCTTGAAGTATACAGGAGGTTTTTTTGTGGGTGTGGTTTCTTGTGGTGGTCTCTCCTCCCTGTCCATACCGTCCACCTCAACTAGGGTATGGCTTAAGTCACTTGAAGGGCAACTGGTCACTTCATAGGGTATTTCTTCTCCTGACTTTGTCTTATAAAGTGGTGGATCTGCTCGTTTCTTGTCTTTGGTGATTATATTCTCTGTTGATGGAGATATTAATGTTCCATTTATTTCAGGAGTAAAGCAAGAAGCCACAGGCAAAACAGTTAGGTGCTCTAACTGGTTACATTTCTCTGGTGTGCCTGGCTTAGTAGAAATCTGTTCAGTTTCCACCTCTTTCTGGCTTTTTCTGGATTTCTGGCTGTCTTTGCTATTCTCTGGTTGTTTGACTGACCGAAGCTGCACACTTTGTAGGGCAAATGGGGTTATTAGTGGCATGGCAGACTTTCCAAACTCTTCAGAGTGAACGGAAATGGGACCCCTTTCCACTGGTTTGAGTCTATCTTTAATTCCCTTTAGGCTTGCAGAGGAAGGTATGATTGGAACCAAGGAGGGTCGGGATGGTGGTTGTGAGGGAAGATGAGCATTTACAGTGGGAGGAGACAGGGGAGGTGGTGGTGGAGGCAGGGGTGGATGAAGAGTGGGGCTAAAGGATACTTTATGTAGAATGCTGTGGTCATTTAATACCTCTGGAGGAGGAGGAGGGGGAAACTCTGGAGAAGAATTTATAGAGAGGGGGCACAAGGATACTTCATGCTGTGGGGTGTTGGGTAAAGGAGGAGCAGGTGGAGGGGGAAAGGTTTGACTTGAAGTGAACACAGGACTGCAGGGAGGAAGAGGTGGAGGTAAAGGTTCAGGGGTGAGTGGTGAAAGGGAAACTGATGAAAGAGGCAGTGGTGGAGGTAGAGGAGGGATGTTGTTCCTAACAGAATCAGAAGTGTTGGAGGATAAAGATGTTGAAGAAGAGGAGATGGACACAGATGAGAGCAAAGATGACTTCCTTTCAGGCACACGTGGCTTAGGCTTACAGCCAGACGGTGACATGGACCTCATGAAAGAAGGAACAGGAGTACCAGCAGTTGGGGTGTTGGACTGACTTGAATATCCACTTGAAGGGGAGGTTAACCGATGCACCCTATCTGGTGAGGATGTGTTTACCTCAGGCTTTGACATATTCCCCTGAGCAGGTGGAAGGGATCTTGGAATATCGTTGTGGATATGTTGCCCATTTGTCATGCTACCTGGCTTTCCTCCATTGGAGACAGAGTTGGTATGTACTGGTGACTGTGTCTGATCACTGTGCAAACGAGGGTAATCCATGTAATAACCCCAAGACTCCGCATAGTCAGAGCGTAGGCTGCTGGTGTCACTGTGTGACGGTGTGACGTGGCAGATAGAATAAACATTAGGCACCCCTGCAGCTGACACACTGCTACTGCCTGCACTTAAGCTACTCTGGCTCCTAGGTCGCAACATCCAAGGGTCTTCATAGTCGCTACAAGGGCTTTGAGATGGTGAGGTTAAAGACCCTTTCCCTTTCAACCCATTCTTCAGTGACTGCTGAAGAGTAGCAATCAGTGACTCATTAAGAACTGACCCATTGCTAGCATTAACTCTACTGTTCTTAGGTTTACGCTGCAGTGAGTCTGTACGTGCAGGA
This sequence comes from Leptodoras praelongus, assembly GCA_028564905.1. Taxonomy (NCBI): domain Eukaryota; kingdom Metazoa; phylum Chordata; class Actinopteri; order Siluriformes; family Doradidae; genus Leptodoras; species Leptodoras praelongus. The sequence goes on along the minus strand of JAOTRJ010000009.1, from coordinate 19,278,160 downwards.
GGGAGGGGTGGCTTCTTAGACTTACGGAGAGAAATGGATCGGGATAATGACTGATCACTGTAAATGCTGCTACGGTCACCTGGCTGGCCTATGCATTCATACATACTGTGTCGTGCTGCCCTGCCTGCAATGCTGTGTCCTTTTGGCCTCAGACCTGAGTCCAAATGCATGGAGGTATAGTAACCATCATTGTCCATGGAATAGAGTGAACTGGAGTCTGTACCTTTAGAGGAACGCTCCAGGCTGTTGTAGAGATGATTGATAGGAGTGGAGCAGCTGGAGGTGAGTGGTCTTCTGGGCAAAACATTCTCAGGGGTGTCATAAATCCACTGCTCATCTGATGATACTGCAGCAATTGTACTGTGGCTGTTTAGGCTGCTATCTGATTGACCAGCTTCCTGCAGGTCTGTCTCAGTGCTGGTGGCCAGACTAGTGGAGCTTTCTCCATTGACACTTGAGGATATTCTGAGAGGTCTTGCATGCAGTTGCTGCCCTGGGCTAGAAGTAGAGTGAAGGGCAATCACCTCAGGAGAACATGACAATGTTGCATTAGGGATGAGTGATGTTGAGTACGCTGCATGAGGAGAAACCATACAGGCAGTCCCCCAGTCCCCATGTGATCCCCTCACCTCTTGGGATTTTGGGCGGGCTGAAATGCTAGTCCTAGGGGCGTTCCTCATGTGAACTGCAGTCTCATCAGCTTGGAGCTTTCCAATCTGCCGAGGTGCTGGTACAGCACTATCCTCTGGCCTACATGAAGTACTGCTGTTCAAGAGCTCTGCATTCAAAGAAACCCGGGCACCCCGTGGCAAGCTGTGAAAGCGCTGGGGATCACCACTAAATCGAGGAGCCATGACATGAACAGTAGATCCAGGTGAATGGTCATTTGGAACTGTGGATATATTGGTGGCAGAAGTTGACATGCCAGCCATTTGAGCAGCAATTCCTTGTCCTCTCTGAGCTCGGATCCTCCTCATAGATGGTGGAACAATTTTTACCTCCTCGGTCTGGCAGCAGGAATCCCTCGTCTGAGAGTGCCTTATCGTAGAACTCACACTGGCAGAACGTTCCAGTGTTGAAAACTGTCCAGGAATAAACATGGACTGTGGTCGGAGCTCTCCTCCTCGTCCTTTAGCTACAGTGGAGCAAAACAGTAATGAGAGATATTCATGAGCGTTGCTACAGATGCTCCCTTCCCCCAATTCCTCCACTTTGTCCCCTCCTGACATCTGCTGTCAATCAGACTGAAGCGTGTCTACTAAGAGCACTAATTAATTTGATTAGCTGCACCCACATCTGACATGTTAATAATATCTGGAACAATTGATTAGAAGTCATAGCCTAGAAGAAGACTACCATGATATTTCCTAGTCCTGAGTGTGAATGAGTGAATATACATCTGTTTCTGATCGGAAGCAAGATGACCATTAAAGATGTGGGATGGGCAACTCAAATAGCAGCACAGGTTTTCTCTCTATCACACAATACAAACAATGTATACATAAAATATTATCGTGGATAATCAACTTGGCTTTTATGTGCAGATAAATAAACATTGAAATGAGAATTAAACAAGATTCACTGTGGATTTAGAACCAGGATCATGCCCACATCTTTCTGCCCAAAGATTAGAATGGTTAAAACTTATACCCATAGCCAAGTACGTGAAAAAAGGAGATAGAATTAGACAAGGGGGTGTGGTGTTCTCAATGTAGAAACCTGATACAGGGGAAGAAATGGTGTTAAAGGCAGTTACTGTTCCATGTTTATAATTACATACAAATCTATGTATACCCATGTTGGTAAAATGGTAAATAAATACCAAGAAGCCTTTCCTTTTGCTCCGTGTCCCACATTTGGTCTGACCAATAAATCTGAAAAGCGGACCCAACAAAGGCTCGAGTGGGATAAATTACACAATGTGGTACGTTATCTTCACTACTGTGACCAAGTAATAGCACTCAAATACACAACCAGGATACAAGCTTTGGGGCCATGACCCAGGGACACAGGCTGAAAACAGATTAGAGATGAAGGCAGGTGCTGAAATCTAAGGTATGTAATAAAAAAAAACCCCAAAAAACAGGGATCCATAAGTTAAGATTGTATTGCACAGTTCAAATAAAATTGGGCCAACTGTTCTAATGAAGAATGAAGACTGCGTAAAGGGGAAAGAAAAAAGCAATAAAGCAAAGCACTAGAAGCTGTTTACATGTGATGGGAATGTCATGTAAAAAGCACTACATGGAGCTGGATTGGAGAAAGCGGGTGGATGCTCAAATCAGATAATGATTTGATTGTTCTGAAACAGAACAAATGAAAGAACCAAGAAAGTGTGCACGGTGGCAAAGATCATGAATGACTAACAAGAGTTTGACACTAGGCACTACACTACACTACAACATGAAGTCTAGATAATGGCAGGCAAGGCAGGAGCAGCAACGGTGGAAGCTGGCAGAGCCGTACCATACCTAGTTCCTGCTGAACGTTGTCAGGCAAACCTGATATAGTCTTTCTCCGTTTGACCTTCTTGGGCCGATGGGCTACAGTGTCTGTGTTTATTAGGGAGCGACGGATGCTGGCTTGACGGTCAAACGTCTCCCCTGGAGACCAGGTGAGGAGGGCAGGTGTGGAGAGCAGACAGGCAGTTAGTGACGAGCATGCATTTTTCATGCAGAGTATATATATATATATATATATATGCATAAATAAATACGTACAGTGCACAAGGCAACTTAAAGGAAGGAAACTAAAACATCCATCAAGTGAAGCTGAATATATGACTAAACTGTGATGAGGAATTACAGTACCATTTCATCTGCTTTTTTTACAGAAAGAAACAGCAGCAAGTATTTAATTAATATTAACTGTTGATCACTTCCCAGCTCTGTTATTATATGTACAATAATATAAAGCCTTATACCAGTGTAAGGGAATTTCTTCCTCATTTTACCACTGTTAGATTTGTGGACTCTCTGAGAATGCAATACATCTGAATAAAATCTACTTTATAGTCATGGTTGCCATTGTTGTACATGTGTACATAAAGCAGTCCTCAAAAATCCCATTTCCACTGTCTTTCAGCAAAACGTCACCAACTGATTATTAGTTCAGAGATATTATAGAATTATGCATCTACATAGTAGGTTTTGCTACTGATTTCTCTGATTTGGGTAACTGCAATTAATTCTATGGGTCCATCAACGTGTAATGCATCACAGTTGTGTCTATGCAAGAAATTCAGACGTTCCATTTGTCATCTTAGACGCTAATGTAAAGTGCTACTGTTGTTCCGAAGACCTGCATCATGCACCATTTTCCACAGATGTAGACTCTGATGGCTTTGAAATGTTTTTCATCTCTCAGTTAAGTGACCTTTTGCATTAATCACTGAAGAAACTCACAGACAGCAATTTGCTCACTGGAGAGCTGCAGTGCTGACAGACTGAGCCAGAGAACACTGCAGCATTTTCATAAGGTTCAGACACCCAGCAACTCTGCATGTGTGTGTATAAATGTGAAGTGCACAATACAAGGCTGGATTAATGCTTGACCTTTTGACCTCGTTCTCCGAGATCAGAAAGAGAACAGGATTGAGTTAAACAGATAACCTGTACGGATAAGGTGAGTATGGTAAACAGGGAGAGAAAAGGAAATTTACATAAAGACTTCATATATTACCATGGTAGTCAGGTGTTAATATGCAGACAAAACCATTGTGATTGTGAAATTTGAATTTAATGGTAAGAAATGTATTGTGCAAAGAATAGCTCATGAACTCACTTTGGTCTGATTGTTTACCACACCTCACGGTCTAATGCTACATACAATAATTGCAGTCGAGGCCACAACGGTGAATGCGGGCACCTCTATCGGACAGATATTAGGGTCTGGTTCTTACCTGTGACATTGATGGGGACAATGTCAGTCAGAATGGCCTGAGCTTGTTGCCTCATCTTTTCCTCAGGAGTTGGTAAGGGTGTGAACCATGACTCCTGCCCGTCCACCTCAGCCCCCTCGGCCTTTAGTGCAGCGTGTGCCCTCATTGTGCTGAAGCCCTTGTCCTCTTCCCCAGACGAGGCGAACGACTGGGAGAAAAATAACAGCGGGACATAATAGTCAGGTGAAAGGTTTTAGAGCAGATGAGGCACACCTGAACTTCTAATGGAGAAAAATGATATAATAGAGACTGGGGGAATAAGCACTAGATGGCTCTGAATGATAGTTTCTTCCTTTAATCGGAGCCACCTACTCAGCTTCAGCCAGAAGTGCTTTACGGAGCTCCTGACCTTTTGAAGGTCTGTGAATACACGGAGCAGTTTCATGGCCAATTGAACACCTGAACACAGAAGTTTGTGGAAACAGACCAAACGCAAATGTGCACACACACACACACACACACACACACACACACACACACATGAAGAAGAAGAGGAAACAGCAGAAAAGTGAGAGATTCACTCAGGCAGGAAAGCTGTTCCAGCATTGTAAATCCGGCACAAGAGTACAACTAACAGCTATGGGCTAACTGTTGCAGCTCGATTCGCACACTCACAGGGCGCCTCTAAATCACCACAACAATGTAAACCACCGGAACGCTGGGCTTGCAAAACGCTAGCAAAACCGCTGCTAAAATGCAATCTTAAGAGTGAAATCAAAATGCAGTTCTTTCTGGCTTTTGCTCATCATTTCGGAGCAAAGACACCTATAGATCTAGACCTTACGCTTCATATGAAGCAAAAAACATCCCTCCAGCCACTCACTACAGAGGGATGGAGAAAGTAGAGGTGAACAAAGAGTGAAAAAAACAGAAGTACACTGACATGTAAAAGACAGAAAAGACAAACAGAAAGACAGACATGATACAGTGAGGCTGAGGGCAATGAAATAGTTAGGAATGAGTATGAATAAGGGCTGGAGCAGCCACATCATACAGAAGGCCAGAGCAGGGGTCAGGGGTCACAGAGGCAAAGACTAGAGAGGAAAAAGAAGCCCACTATAACGGTTCTGCAAGATTTGCATCCAAGTGTATTGTGTATGAAATGGTTCCTGAAATGCAGTGACGGTATTGAACTGTGTACAATAACTAACTAATAGTCACCCGAAACAAGCTAATAATCTAATCGGGATTTGAAAAGACGATTAATAAACACAAGAACACATCTCGCTGACCAGCCCTCTTTAAACTTCCATTTATTTTGCATCCACAGCCACATTATCATATTAAGATCCCAGGAAATAAGACTAATGAACTTTCTCTGCTGTAAGCTGAGAGTAACAGGTGTGGTGCGTCTCCAGAGACCCGGTGCTCACGGCGCAGCAACACATGGCTGACAACACTAATAAAGCACAACGAGAGAGAGAGAAAACAGATCAAAGTACAGAGGGAGAAGAAAACCGAGACATGAGCTACAAACACTGGATTGGAAGAAGTCTGAATCCTAGTCGCAGCCCAAATGTAAATCTTGTATCATAAGAATAAGGTCACTGAAGTAGCAATGTGTTTATGTCAAGATGTTTCAGACATACCACAAAAACTTTTGTCTCACTTTAAACCCAGTTTTGCAAAGATTTGGGTGCCGAGAAACACTATGACAGTTTCATGCATTCCCGTGCCTGCTACTCCAGACAGATATAGACACATGACCCAATGACTATTCGATGTTTACAGCTGATGGCATTTGAATGAGCCACAGTGTCTCACCTTATCATCAACATCTTCCTCATCCTCATCCTCCAGCTGGCTGCTGCGGGACTGGGCTGAGCCTGAGAAGGTAGGGCCCTGGGAGTAGTACTGGGAACTGCGGAAGCCATCCTTCCTCAGCTTATCACAATCTGCAAAACACACACATATGGTCAGAACAAAGAGATCTGGGTTAGTGCTAAGTAAAACTTCTACAGAGACAGACTCCTGAAAAATGACAGATGCCTGACAAAGCGTTCAGTGAGCTCCCTCTAGTGGTCAAAACAGACGCTCGCTAGTATTTCATAACATAAGGATACGGCAAAATGTGAAAGAAGACAAATTATGCAAACGTGTGTGAAGTGAAATATCTCACATCTACCTCTGTGGGCTTGTCTGTGTGGGTGAGTGTGAATCAATCACTGGAGTGTGTCTCAGCTTCATGTTGCTTGCTACAGATGGTATCCAGACAGATCTCCCTCCCTTAACCATGCAGATATGTGTGTCTACACAACATGACACGTTCACACTATCAGATGGCAGAACCCTTCCCTGTCTTTGTGTGCCTCTCATCTGCCTGATAACCGTCACACCCTCGAAAGTCAGTGAGGCAATGGAAATAATGCTATTACTTTTCCATGAAAGCAGACAGAGGACGTCTCGATGGACACTCTGACGCTGAGACACTTCCACGTTTAGCTACCTGAACATCATAAAGGGGAGGCGAACTCTAGGAATTACACAGCATGCCTTTAATATTAATTGCTTCAAATTCTGAGGGAGTAATAGGACAGGACCGTCCATTTTACGCATTATTGTGTCGTGTGTGTGTGTATGTGTGTGTTTTGCATATACAGTATATCAGGACATGGTGTTTTTCCCAGCAATTCCACAATCTACTATGTCTCTAATAGCGTCATATAAGCGTTGTACTCAAATAATAATCTTTATAGTAAGTGAATTTAAATCATGTTTGATCAGTACAGAATACACCAACACTACCCCATCATGATTTTATTCCTTTCATATGATTATATACTATTAATATGAACTTTTCTAAATTAAAGTAGGAAACATTTATGCTTTATCCATTTATACTTAATTACACTTAATGTTAAGGATGTCTGAGATTACAACAAAACTGCACCACTGTCGAATCTACTCGGAAGTCACGTCCGTCCTGCTGGTTAACCGTTTTGTATGATAGAATAGTAATGTGTTTTTCCCCAGTGTGAACACAGCAGACAATTACTGATTCTGAAAAATACTCTCAAATAGTACACAAGTGCGTAATTTGAGACGCAGCTCAAGTATCTTATTATAAGGCATCATAGCTTGTTCATAACGCCACTAAGCAGTTTAAATAAAAAAGCCTCTCTGTATTATCTCTTTCTCACAGACACACACATGCACACACATATCATTCTATCAGTGAGAACTGCATGTGTTAACATGCTCAGCAGCCAACATGAGCACTATCCCAAGAGTAATTTATGATGTGTTGCTGATGCTACCAGGCTGTTATTGTTATCAGTGATCTCTCTGTTCCACTGTACTGTACTATTCCACCATAAGTTCCACCGTATTACTGAGGAACTCTATCCACTAATCAGAGTGAAGTCGGATGGTGATTTGTGTCTCTCAATCAGTCATACTCTAGTTCTGTCCAACTTCTCTCTGTGGACACGTACAGGGGTTAGACAATGAAACTGAAACACCTGTCATTTTAGACCACAATAATTTATTAGTATGGTGTAGAGCCTCCTTTTGCA
>JAOTRJ010000009.1:19205094-19215759 GCA_028564905.1 Leptodoras praelongus | reverse complement strand
GTTCATTCATAGTTTTGATGCCTTCAGTGAGAATCTACAATGTAAACAGTCATGAAAATAAAGAAAACGCATTGAATCAGGTGTGTCTAAACTTTTGGCCTGTACTGTATATAGGCTGTATAATCAGACAAGCCAGTGTCTGATTCAGTAACTGAACGCCTAATGACATCAGCATAATCAATCAACATTCACTACTTTGTGTATTACCATCACATACGAGTGCTAGAAGTGAAGGTCCTACAGAAGAACCTCAGGAACATTTGCATGCATTCATAAATTGCCATCCAACACAACCCAGGAAACGTTTTCTGTAGGTTTTAAGAGCCGGGAGAAAAACAATACATTGCTAGAAACACTAGAAACACTTACCTGTGTTCAGGAAAGCAGTGACAGATGAGGTGATGCCCACAGTCAGGTCCACACACCCACATAAGGAGAGAGAGAGAGAGAGAGAGAGAGAGAGACTCATTAATTCATTCAAAATGAGTTGAGCGGATGCATGTTATACACTATGATTCAAGTTCTGTACATACGACTTCATTCAGCAGTCAAATAGGATTCAGTGTGGCCCTGGGTATTTCTTTACAGCAGAAATTTGGGCCGAGAACATGAAATAAAACCAGCATTAAGAAAGCTGAGAGGGAAACGATAATTTTCCAAGCTGCATAAAACATTATTGGACATTTCCCTTATGCAAAACATCCATGTTACAAACAGAGTGATCAGATCTTATCCCTTCTCATTTGTTAATGCTGACACATGTTAAATAATCTGCAGGTTTATGGGAAGCCTTGCCCTGCAGCATCTGAGGTCTTTTTTTTTTTTTTTTTTTTTACTGTGTCTAAGGTCTCCGTGTCTGTTTACACTTGCATCTTGGGCGACTGGGTTTAAGTTGACAGCCGAGACCCGTCGCTGTTTACACCCGATCTACCACGTGGCTCCGAGGTGTCCGGCTGACCACTCGTATTCAGATTTGTCAATGAGAACCGTGCACAGTTATAATGTCGGTCTCTGCTGCCAGTCAAGCGTCAGTTTGTTTGTTCAACATTTGTTTATCACAAGCTAGCTAAGAAAAATAAAATTCTTCAAGAACTAATATGCATGTACAGGCCGCTCACTGGAGACGAGATCTGGACCGATTAGATTAGCAGGACAAAGTCATTTTCACTGTCACCAAAACAACCACCACGTCCTGACGTCTTTTCCTGTTAGGTCAGGGATGCATCAGGTTACATTAGTGTTTACACTACAACAGATATACTCCAATCAGCCATAACATTAAAACCACCTCCTTGTATCTACACTCTTTGTTCATTTTATCAGCTCCACTCACCATACAGGAGCACTCTGTAGCTTTACAGATAGACACTGTAGTCCATCTGTATTTCTGTAGACTTTGTTAGCCCCCTTTATGCTGTTCTTCAGTGGTCAGGACCGCCACAGGACCAGCACAGAGCAGGTATATGACTGACAGCAATGCAGTGACTGTGACGTGGTGGTGGTGGTGTTAGTGTGTGTTATACTGGTATGACTGGAACAGACACCGCAGTGCTGCTGCTTCTATGCAGTTTTTCCTGGTACTTCAATGTAGTCGTTTCTGTCACTGACACAATACTACTACTCCTGCTCCCAAACAGCTCTACAGCTTAATTCCTAGAGCCACCATTCAGATTCAGATAGCTTTATTTATCCCCGAGGGGCAATTGAGAGCACACAGAGTGACCATGACATAAAGACAAGACATGAAAGAATAAATCTAGAAAGTAATATTGTGCATATATAAAGTGACTGAATTTTAGAGGTGAATTCACCTGAGAGTGCAAATTGCAAATAGGTAGTAAGCATTGTCTGTGTGTGATTATGTTTGTATATATATATATATGTCTGACAACCTATGCGTGTGTATGTGCGTGTGTGCATAAGTGTATTCGTGCAATACCTGACTGTTCAAAGTATATATATATATATATATATGTGCCAGAGTGCAAATTGCAATGAGGTAGTAGTCATCTACAGTGTGCATGTGAGTGTGTACCATGGCTCTTTTCTGTCCTGTTGCCACCCAACACTGCTCACTTTGTTATGGGACCACATGACCTTATGGAAAGCCAGGAGCTGTTTTTCTGTCAGGTGACTGAAAATTGGAGCTATGTATTTACAGCAACTCTCAAGTTCTGAAGCAACCCGAGACCACTTTGTTTTATGACGTACATATCAACAACGAAGTGAACCACGGACGACCCATACACAGACCTGAAGGAGTTTTAGTTTATGATTCGCTCACGGGTCACTTCAGACGGGTCTGGGTTCATCTGTTGTGCTCAACAAAAAATGCTCATCGACCCGAGACCACGCGGAGCGCTGGAACGGGCCGAGCGTGAAAAGAGTGTCTGGTTCGAATTCTAATGACATTTCAATAATAGTAGCAGACAAAATCTGTTCTGAAAATTAGAGTGATGTGTATAATATTCATATATTAATATGTTAAATAAATGATTAAAACAAAGCAAGAGATAGTGAGTTTCTGTCACAACCCCAAAGCAAATGAATCCTAGTTTGGGAATCTCTTATATAGGTGATTAGTCAAGTGAGTGGGGAAGTGCTCTCTCTCTATCTCTCTCTCTCTCTCTATCTCTCTCTCTCTCTCTTTATCTCTCTCTCGCTATCTGTGTGTGTTAATAAGCGTGAGTACGAAAAGGAAGGATAAGCTGCAATCTAGAAATTAGAAATGTTCTTTTACTTTTAATGTGTGTGTGTGTGTGTGTGTTGGGGGCTTTGAGGGTCACTTTGAGTGAGTATGAGTATGGAGATTCTGAATGTGGTTAAACTACTGCACAAAAGAGTGCACATTCCACAGAGCTGCACTGCATTCCTACCCCACCAAATCCGCACAGGTCAGGGGGACAGAGTAAACCCTGCTGCATTAGGCTATGTAACATGCGCTCTCACACATGCACACACACACACCCACAGTCACTTAAAAAATCCTGCTCGCTCTGTATACAACCCTTCACAAATGTTTCGAACACGACCGTCTATGAAGTGAAGCGTACATTACACGTATATTCACATGAGGTGTATTCACATGAGGTGTATTCACATGAGGTGTATTCACATGAGGTGAAGTAAAAGGCATGCAGGACTCCAGGAACTGATAGCGACACATGAGGGACAAAAGACAGAGGAGTTCATGCGCTATCATCCGTTCAGCCAGACGAGAAAGCCGCACTGCCGCCTCGGACAGCCCGGAGCAGATATACAGCAGCGAAGCAGACAAAAGAGTCACATGGCAAACAGGATTTATTATTTATTATATTTTATTGCAGCACTATTTTCATTTGAAGGTTTAAATTGTGCTTTCCTGCACAGGGCTTCATTAAAGGAAGAGTTTAGGCAAATTAAATTAACGAGCTGAACGCCAACACAACGTACATCTAGATTACTCAGGAGCTGCTGTTTTTCTATGAGCCTGACTTTCTGAGTTGGAAGCTTGTCATGGAGGCTGCTGGCATGAATGTGAAGTGTACAGCAGATGGTAAGATTTAAAGAATAATATTGCATGATGACTTTTCAGTTCGTTATTTTCTTTCAGTAAATGCTTAATGATGGTATGAATAAGGACTTCACTCTCTTACACTCTCTTAATCAAACATTCTATAGGAGCAACAGACTGTTAACTGAAGTAACTCTTCTGAACCACACACACACACACACACACACACACACACACTCCGGCAACATACCTGAATAGGGGCTCCTCCTCTTCCTGAGGCCCCAAAGACGGATCCCTCTCACAGGCATGACCGTGACCGTTTATCCTCTCGATCTCCACACACACACACACACACACACAGCCACAGCCACACACAGCCACAGCCACACACAGCCAATGCTCTCTGGTGTCACAGTGATGCCTGGCTGCATGCATAGGTGAGGTACATAGACACCAATAAAGGGTCTGCCTCAGACAGAAACAGGGAATGGGGAATTACCAGAGATCTCACCAAAGTGACCCCCACCAGGCAGGTTGCCAAGGTGATGTCCGCACTATCTAGGGAGGCACGTGGTTGCTAAGGAAGGGCCCCTTTTCCTCCCGGCCAAATATTCTAAACCAAGGAGTAAGAGGACCAATGACCGCTAATAACACCGAGACACCTGCAGAAAGAAGCCTGATGCTCAGTAGATCACGGTGCTAAGACAGAGTGTGTTGCTGTGATTACTGAGATCCACCGTACTGCTGACGAATAAATCATTTATGGCTTAATTGCATATAAATGTCGACTTAATTGCACTATACGATAGCACTTGTTGTCAGTACTACTTCAAATCACCTTCACTACTTTTGCACTTTTTTCTCCCTTCATCACTAAAATTAGGGAAGTTTTGCATAAAATATTAAAAACTATATTATTATATAAAACCTAAAATGTACTCATATATCATTCAGAGTTCTTGGGTATTTAATTTTATTAGATTTCCCCAAGAGTTAGTTCGAGAAGTCATCCTTTAAATAAAAACCATTTAATAAAAACAGCAGCATGGTTCAGAGCATGCTTCATCAGAAACACGTATTCGTTTGACTCAAGAACAAAACGTGCTTATGATGTTTTCTAACCGAAATGCAGCAACTGATTCCTGCCGAGGTTCCTTGTTTTTTAAGCACAGAGAAGCAGAAATTGAATTTCAAGAAACCACAGGTTTTACTAACCCTAACCCTGACCCTGACCACCGCACACTAAATCTCCTGTACCAGTATTTTCTCTTCGCTTATTTGTCACAATTATTTTGTTTGTATTTTGTACCACTGAATAATGGATGAATAACTGCATTCTCAGTAAAACTCCGTAAAGCACCAAAATTAATAACCCACATTAATCCGCTTAGTAAACAAAGTGTCATTTTTAATGAAACTATTTGTCTAGCAATATTAACATTGTGGGAATTAAAAACAGATTTCTGTCATAGAATTTGGGACACTGGGAAGACAAGTGTGCTTAAAGCACTTCAAACTCACGTCTTCAGTTTCTTAAGTGGCTCTATATTAAGATGAGTGCAGGAGTTTGGCTGATTGAGATCAGAGCAGGCGTACAGAGAAGCTAAGGGACTCCAAGAGATTTCAGCTGAACAGCACGGTGGCGTCTACATGACCCTGAATGCCTGTGGTCCCACTGTAGTGAAATAGTAGCATGGAAACCCCTCCTCCCATCTGCTCTATCCGACCATCTATCCATCCATCCATCCATCCATCCATCCATCCATCCATCCATCATGGCCCCTCAGGCAAACACACTCCACTCTGTATTCTGTCACTGGAGGAGATCTGTGAAAACCGTGATGTGTCTGGCTTTGTAAACACCCCACAACAGACCTGACCAATAATACGGCTGCACTGTTGTTACACAGCAAAATATACTTACACACTACACACTTCGACTTCACTAGAGGAATATTCTAGCAGTTGCTATAGCCGGCCCGCCCCACACAGCTCCCAAGCCCTCTTCATCACCGTGACCGTGTGCCAGTGAGAGCCGCAGACATGATGGAGTGCAAAAAGAAAGAAAAAGAGAGGTAATGAAAGGAACTGTGTTCTACAGAAACCAGAAAAGTGCTACAGAAACAGAGGGAATGTCAGAGAGCCTTGGCCCCAATAGCAGCATGACTCAGTGAGGCCTTGACATTCCTCTGTGTGTGTTTCTCCGTGTGAATGTGTGTAGATTTTCATGAGAAGCACATTGTGAAAATATATTTGATCTATCTCTACTGTGGTCTTCTCCTTCACGTACAAGGTTGCTCAAGGATATAGGAGATAACGCAAGAAAAACAGACCACGAACCGCGACTCAAACCAAATCAAAACAAAGCGCGTTTCCCACATATCTGTAGGACGTGTAGGAAAATACTGAACTCTAGCCTGAGCAGGCAGGCAGAAAGGGTGTGGCCATGGGAACTGTACATACTAGGAACAAGTTCATATTTGCAAATGGCTAATAAATTACTGAGAGGTTAGAAATTCGGCATTTATTCATCGAGAGTAAATGAGTCATTTATGAGTATTATATAATAATAACTACAGGAATACAAGCATGACTAGAACAGGTGCAATAAACATTCATTCAACAGACAGTCTAGATATTCTGGAAAAGTCATTGTGAGATATTTTTATTCTAGTGTCACAGTAAATATCTAAACTAGAAACTCTTCTACAACACTTGTACAATCCGAGATGTTTCTGAAATCTCATCTCTCTAAATCTCAATCTCGTACAAGGTTTTGTCTGAGTAGAAGCATTTTGAAAGGCAAGAGGTCAACTTTGAGTTTGGCTACATTTTAATTACATACAAAATGTGTAAAATCCAAATTCTCTTCCTCTCTATCTCTCCATCTCCAGCTCCCTCAGCCTGTGCAACATCTTTGTCATGTCGACAAGGTGACAGTTAACGTATCTACTAAAACAGACGCCAACACTTAGCAAAAATGCCTGGAATGGAGTTTTATCTATCAGGTGATTTAAGTAGACAAAAATGTCTTGATTTTCAGAGAATTTGCAGTTCTCCGATTTTTGTCAGGGAATGAACTGAGGTCCAGGCTTAGCTCCCGGCTCCCAGTATAGCTCACACAATATAATGGCTTTAAAAAGAAATCTATTTATAGTGCTTTTCAGGCACAGCAGATATGAAAACAGATGAAAGCCCAGTTATGGTTATGCGAATATAGTTACAAAGTGAAACCAAGCCCATTTGGGAAAGTATGATTACTAAGGGAGTGTCACACTCCAATCCACAGGGTGAACCCAAAGACAGAAATGGAGATGAAAACTGACTGTTTGGTGGTTCTTCTGGTTTCCCCTCCTCATCCAGATGCACACAGTTAAGCTGACAAAGCTTTTGTTCTCGGTCTGGACTTTAGTCCCGTTTCCAGCCTGGGTTTCTACAGCCTCAGTGAAAAAAAGACTTCGGACCGGCTACCGTATGCGGTCACGGACAGCGCCGCGGGGTGTTTATTGTATCTTTATTTTAACTGGCATCACTGATGGGTTCCAGGTGCCACTCTGTATAACATTTGGAAGATCTCCGAGCCAGAGGCGCATCTCTCCATCACCGTCACTGCGGCTGTGTGTGTGTCTATGGAGGCGTCTCTACTGGAGAAGTGGAACGCACCACATGAAAGGCCACCTGGGTGTGTCCCCATATGGGCCTGGGGTGAGAGGGGGTTGGATGGAGGTATGGAGGAAGGGAAGAAAGAGAAAAAGGAATGGGCACTCTGATGTGCTGAGGCCCCAATTGTCTGCAGGATGCAAAGAAGAGAAAAAAAAAAGAAAAAAAAAAAAAGCAGCTGCTTAGGTCAACCTCCTCCCTCACACATCCCCTAGGCCAATTAAGACACTCTGTTATGTTGTTAGCTTGTGCTCATCACCTCCTCTCCTCCCATCAAAATCTCTTCCTCTCTCACACACACACTTTGTTCTCTGTTAACAAATGCCAATCCCAATCCTAAAAATATGTCCTTAAATATGGACATGGAGTGGTAGCGAGAAAAGAACAAATCAGGAATGGAACACAAAAGATTAAGGAAGACAACAGGAAACATTTAAATGTTTCAAATGAGTCAGAACAAGGTAGACAAGTTCTCTACCACAAATATATTAATTGTTCTTGCTGGTTGTCATAACTGATTTTTATTTTTTAATGGAAATAAAACCTCTTGTCTAGCATTTATGCTGTCCAAACCACCAACCATCACTTCCCTGCATTCTAGCCTCTCTCAACTGTAGGTCGCTATGGATAAAATTATCTGCCAAGTACAGAATAAAACACAATGGAACATTACCGGGTGGTGGTGGTGTACAACGGTTACATTTTAAAATGTTTTTTTAAAGAATGGCACATCATACCATCATATGCCGCCTCTTCTCTAACTGCTGGCAGGCTGCTTCGTCGGGCAGTGCTGTCTGCCTTCTTCTGCATACATGAGATGCACACTCAGATGCACACTGATGCTCTGACTGACAGGAAAGAGAGTGCGATATCCCTCCCACCCACAAAGCACGGCCAGTTTCACTCTCTTGTCTCTCGGCCACGGGTGGCCTTGGCATCGCCGGGACATGAACTCGATCTTGCGCCACGCAGAAACCGATGTTTAGACTTTTGTTAAGCAAAACATAAAAATCAGTTTATTGATGGACATGTGTATGTACCGTGTACTGAAACAAGTGCATAGAAAAACTACTGCGAGAGCCGTGCTGCTACAGAACATTAATCAACACCTTCTGACCAATCAGAATGGAGTACTGATCAGCACTTTGGTAACAGAACTGCCTTTCTCTTCAGCAGGCTGTCATTGTAGCTTGTTGATGCAATGTAAAGAACTCTTAATGTGTGTAGTTACGAGTAAAAGGCTAAATAATTACAATTCTGATAAGACAGGCTAAATGATAGAAAGGTGATATTATATCAGTATGAAATGGGGGCAGGTCCAAGAAGTACAAAGCAAGAAGCAAGCAGAAGACCCAGGGAGGACAGGAAATAGTGAATGAGATATGGATGGGAATGTAAGAAAGATAAATCAGACTAGCAAATGACGTTCACTGGGACAGACACAAAGAAAGACTGCGGCGTGATTAGCACCAGGATGACGGTCCCAGCAGACCTGTGTTCCCTGAGGAGTCAGAGCCCAGGCTTGGCTGATTAACCCTGCTGGCCCTGTTTTTCTCCAGTGGAATAGGCACTCCAGGAGAATATCACCCAGAATGCTCGACTGCAACTACACAGAGTATTATGCTTAATGTACAAGATCCCAGTAAATGGTAGCAAATTAAAATATGTCACAAGAGTGAAGAAAAAGATTTAAAATGTTAATTTAAACTGTTGTCTCTCTTTCTGTCTCTCTCTATCTCTCTCTCTCACCTAAACCCTGCCTGAAAGACATCCCATAAACATCCCGAAGTCAAGCGAAACGTGAGATCAATCTGTCTTCAACTCCCCATTCAAACTGTCAGGATACGGTAGCAATGACCTCAACACACAATGACCTCAAGGTGGGGGTGGACCGAAACCACACTCGCTGCCCCATCAGAGCCTGAAGCCTGGGTCTTACACTCCCCATATACCAGCCAGTCAGCTGGGGAAGAACCACATACAGTATGGGTCCATGATCCATGTAGCTTTACACCATAACTGCATTTAAGCTGATCCACCTTGATACACTGAACCCATCTGCTCAGTGACAGTCTTTAAAATGGTATAAATGAATCAGCTTTCAGTTAAAACTCAAGCAAGGCTCCAAGGCTTTGGTAACCAGCAATTTGTAAATTTGTTAATATGTAAATTCAATCGTTCTTTCATTCATCCTCAGTAGCTGCTTTAGCGTGGTCAGAGTCACAGTGGATCAGGAGCCTATCCCGAGAACACTGAGCGAGAGGCAAGAGAGAAAACACGGTGAACAGGACAAGTATGAAAAATGTTACTCATAACTGCAACAAGAACATAAAACGTACGCTTTGTCATACATATAGGTTATGTAAATGTAGACACTAGGCTTGCTTCCATACACGGTGACAAAATCAGTCCCTACTCTGCCATTAAGCTCTCAGATATACACAGACACATTGAAACCAGAGATATGCATGCTTCACTATGCATCCAAACACACACACACACACACACACACACACACACACACACACACACACACACACACGAATGTATTCAGACTTGCAGTGTTTGACTGGCAAATGCAAACCTGGCTCACAGAGGACAGAGATGTGTGAGGTTGACCAAAAGGAGAGATCTGGCAGCGTTTCTAAAAGCAGCCTTCACACGCACCACATGAGCCGTGTGCAGTCGTATGTCTGCTCCGAAGCGCCGCTGATCCGTGTTACACAAGCTCATAAAGACTTGACTATTCATGCCTCAAACCACAGAACCAGTAGTGCTGCTTCCTTCTCATAAAAACATTATACCCAGCTTGTCAATAACACTTTTCTTTTTTTTCTCTCCACCACAGAAAGATGGAAGTCAGAGAATGAAAAAGAACGAGGTGATGATAAAAAGAAATGTGCAATCCCCTCAACAACCCCACACACCACTTTACCTGTTATATAATATGTTCATAACCTGTAAGGATCGTTTTGACAGAAGCACAGAGCTGTGCTGATGTTAGAGTCGTAGTTCTCGAGTGCGTTCTTGGTCTTGAGACCACTTTTTCACTTCCTCTGCAGTTAGAATAGCAGTTCTATTTGATCTTGAGACCTTGAGACTTTTCACCCTCAACCATTTTTCCACATTTTATACACAAAAACAGATTTTTCCTTCTGCTCTCAGTCTCGCCTCCTCCAAAGACTCTGTCTTGACTCAGACTTAATCGCCCCAGAATCCCATCTTGGTCTTGACTCAATATAGGCAATCTTGTCCCTAGATAAAAAGTTTATTAACATCAGAATCAGGTTTATTTCTCCAAGTATGAACACACAAGGAATTTGGTTCTAGTAGTTGGTGTCTCTTTAGGTACAGTCATTTGAAAAAGGGGCATTGGTAGCTCAGTGGTTAGTACAGGGGTTAGACAATGAAACTGAAACACCTGTCATTTTAGACCACAATAATTTATTAATATGGTGTAGGGCCTCCTTTTGCGGCCAATACAGCATCAATTCGTCTTGGGAATGACATAT
>JAOTRJ010000009.1:19181327-19204057 GCA_028564905.1 Leptodoras praelongus | reverse complement strand
CTTGTATATGTCATTCCCAAGACGAATTGACGCTGTATTGGCCGCAAAAGGAGGCCCTACACCATACTAATAAATGACTGTGCTCTAAAATGACAGGTTTCAGTTTCATTGTCTAACCCCTGTATGTATCAATAAGCAATAAACAAACAAATAATTAAATAAATCATTGTCAGACATGATTTGATGAGCAGTCGATGATACACAAGACTCGATATGTAGAACCTGTAGGTCCCTGGAGGAACGTTGTACTGTACAAACTGTATATGGCTGAAATGACAATAAAACCCACTTGACTTGACTAATTAGATTCAAGAATGTACATTCTTGACAACGTGTTCGTCCTATCATCCGGAGATCGCGAGTTCGAATCCGGGTGATGCTATAGCTGCCCGTAACTGGGAGCCGAGAGAGCAAGATTGGCTGTGCTCTCAGGGTGGGAGGGGCAGCATACGCTCTCCCCCGATGTCAATCAGCGCAACACTGTCCAGTCACGGGCGTCCGTGAGCTCATGTATACAAGAGGTGGGCGGGCGCGCTCTCCTCCTAGCGCGCTACACCGCTCCCAAAGGTTGCATTAGCGGCAGTTCGAAAAGAGGCGGCGATTGACGTCACGTGTGTCGGAGGAAGCACGCGAAGACCTCGCCCTCCTGGACTGGCAGTTTGTCGTGACAAGGGGGGGAAACACTGACGGCTGGGAATTGGAGACGACTAAATTAGGGAGAAAAATCGGGGAAAAAAAAAATCGAAAAAAATATTTTAAAAAAGTACATTCTTATTCAGGGACACTCCCCCTACTATATTTAGGGTGTGTTCAGACTTGTCAGGTTCGATTAAAACAATTGCTCTGTTAGTGCAGTTCATTAGAGTAAGCGAACTCTGGTGCACACCAAATAAGCGGACCATTTAGTTCTAAATGAATTCTGGTGCTGTTCATTTGAAGTGTGAACACAATACAAACCAAAGGCATCTAAATGAATCAAACACAGGACATGATGTCATGATGTGACACTAAACACGCTGTGAGAATAGAGGAATATCTGGCACTGTTTTAACTCCTTTATCCATTTTCCCAACTTGCTGTGTTGCTCTTTTCCAGTTTGTAAAAATACCACCAGCTATACCTAACCCTGATAAGTTCATTAAGCCTCATGTGGTGCATTATTCTGACGACTGGACCGCAAACGTTCCTCATACATCTCTTTTTTTCCACACATTTTAGTTTGATTGTAAATTTGAGAGCAAACCAGAACTAAAATGTAACTATATCACATCATATCGTATCAATATCATTTTCTTGTTCGGTCTCTCCAAAATCCTACAGTGCCATTACTAGCATGCATTTTTAAAACACCAGGTTTTAACACATGTACAATTTGGCATATTATTCTCTCATAAATAATGAGAAAAGTGGAGAGAAAAGAAAAGAACACTCCTTCCTCGTGAAGGCTTAATGATCTCGCTCAAGACGGCTCCCTCTTCACCTCTGACCTTAGTCTCAAAAGAGGCTGTTTTACCTCCTAATCTACACGCACTCCAGCAGGCTACACCGTGACACCATTAAGACGGATGTGAATAGCTTCCGTTGTGAGCAGGGAGAGGCCGATCCTCGCTGAATAGCTGTCAGAATTACAGAGGGAGGCTCAGGAAATGCTTTCTGATTCCAGCCAAGGTCAAACAAATAAGGCTGAAGAGTTTAAACGATGGATTTCTGGTAGTGAACAGACACATTGTTAGTCCATACATCATCAATTATTAAAAGATGTGGACTACCCAGCATCAGCGGTTTCCGGCTAAAGTGACAGGGCTGCTCTTTAGCGAGCTTTCATGCGTTACAGTTGACGGTCAGTGTGCGTGTAAGCAGGTGCCTGCATGCGCACTGAGCTAATGCATTAGGCAGAGAGATGTGTCCTTAAACACAATAGCTTCTGGATTTGCCCATCAGCAGCAGCGCTAGACTCGGGGCGTAAAAGCCAAGCTGAACTAACACACTGTGTGGATCCGCGTGGGCAGGAGAAAGGGCAAAGCAAACACGCGTCTAACCCCATCACATCACAAAGCTACACTGTAGGACTGATGCTGTAAGGTGGACCTTTGCTTACTAAACTTTTTTTGCAATGCACATTTTATACCACGGCGTGTTTAAATTCTCAAATCTGATTGGTTAATTGGTGTGCATTATCTTTGTAAGACAGTTTATAACACACTCTCATTCTATTACCTTGTTTCTATAGTAACTCCTATAACTCAGAAGATATGCTTCTCACTAAAAGGCCAAGCTGTTTGTTTTGTTGTTTTTTTTTGAGAGAGAGAGAAAGAAAGAGAAAGAGAGATGCGGGCAAGTGAATGACTTTATCACTGCTATAATGTAAGTGGAAAACAGAGGAACAAACTTGTCTCATGGATGTCCTACAACATTAAATCCAGCTATAAACCATACCCAAACTTCGGGGTAGTAACGGTAACTTTGGGGCATTGTTTTGTTTCTGAGCACCTCACTGAGAACAGTTCAGCAACCAAATATTATCCAGCCAACAGCACGCTATGGACAGAAACTGATGGCGAAAGGGTTAGAGGATGATTAATGCATGCTGTGACTGGTCTGTAACATCTAAGATGCTTTCTGTTTAGGTGGCTATTAAAACACATCTCCATAATGAAAAACGTACAGAGAAAATGACTTTACAGTAAGCACTTTATCATGGTCAGGGCTGCAGTGGATCAGGAGTCCATCCTGGGAGCTGTGCGTGCAAGACGGAATACACAGTGGAGGGGAAGTCAGTCAAGTACAGGGCACAATGCACATACACACACTTATTCCCATCTAAGAGCATGTTCTTGAAAAGAAAGGATGGAGGACAACTCAGGAGAACATGCACAGAAAATCCACACAGAGAGTACCCTTTCACTGCCTTGTACTTGAACTGAACAATGACCATAAAGTTCTATCTATCTATTTGATTGAACAGGGGACTCTGAAGCCAACATGTCACTTGATTAAATAAATTAAATTAATAGTTGCTTCCTCTGCCCGAGTAACTATTTTTGGCTTTTATGGAAGGAAAACTGCAGTAAACAATATTTCCGTTGGATTTCTGCCAGCTGTGACACACCACACACAGGCGCAAGACTTGCATCCAATTCTATATTGTGTCCAAAGTGGCTTCATTTACAGCTAGCTTTAAAAATCACCACTTAAAAGCTTCTTCAGTTTATACTGTACATTACCACAGTGGAACCAGCAGACATATAGAGGTATACAGTACATCACTACTATGCCGGCTGTTTGCCTGGTCTCCTTCTGCCAATCCCTTGCTGTACATAAATGAGGAAAAAGAGGCAAAGTCTTGTCTCCTCACCACAAACAACAGTCAACGCTCCACATCCACACCTAAACCCTCCCACCGGTACCAGGACTCCCAGTCCCACCCATAGAAACAGACACGGAACGTTCCCTCTATTCGCTGCAGCTCTGCTGAAATGAGACCCAACCCATCATTTCACAATTACCACACTTTTCTCTTGCTCATCCTATTGTGCTTGGCTTTTTTTTCCCTCTCATTGTGGGTTAACCTTGACTGAATGCCATTCCTCTGTGTTAATGCATCTTCTTTAAATGTCTGCAAGCTGGCACAAAAGAGCTTGACCTGCTCAGGACAAAGTGACAATATTCATCAGGCATTCCAATCAAATGAATAGTAGAGACACCGGTTTTGGTAGAAAAGCTTCTGGTTTCATTGTAAGACAAAGCTATTGTATTCAAACCTCACAGAAAATATAAATCCACTCTAGTTACACGTGTAATTGAAAACTAGCACCAAGCTCGGATGTAGACAGGACTGAGAAAACAGCAGCTGGGAATACACAGATTAAGTACACAGTATTCAAACAGCAGACTTCTGGACAGTACTGTGTGGTAATGAACTTGTATTTTGGATGCAATCAGATCCTCAAGGAGATTTGAGAGGAATCTAAAACTGTGAGCATTGCCTACCACATGATCCTGATACCACATCACACCCACATCAACCATAATTCTAGTGATTTCCACTCTTAGCCTGGGTGCACACCTCACCAGAACATTTGGGTGGTTCCTGTCTCAAACACAACAGATCCAACTACTTAGCTAATTAACAATCTGGTCCTGCACTGATGTGGGTGTGATGGAGCCAGAAAATGGTTATACATGCAGGGCAGGACTACTCCTGGAGCAGGCTTAAGATTTAGCACTGGTTTTTAAACTGACTTGTGGCCTGGGCTCTAACCCCCTGAACTACACGGTCTCCTCAGACACTGTATGATCCAGCATATTTTTGGGGCCTTCTCCCACAGGTGGTAATTATTCTCAGTCTTGTGTCGTTCCCATCAGGCTGCCTCACTTACAATAGAGGCATAAAGAGTCACACTCGCAGAATCTCAAGTCGTTTTTTCCCAGCATCAGCAGTCACCGAGCAGCCAGCAGTCCAGACACAGAGGCTTAAGAAAGTCGTAGTGGGCTCGGATTAACGTTGAATTAATAACATGGATTAATAAAAATATATACAGTGCAAACAAACACAAGTATATTAAATACTATGCAAAACCCAAAGCAGGCTGTGTATCTATCCTGAGCACAAACTAGTCGCTCAGAAGCTTCATAAATTCTGATAAATGGTTATGGAGATACATATATCAATGTATATGAATGTAGAATTCTCATATCTGATTGATCAGCAGGTTCACTTCCTGTGACAGCACAGTAGTTCAGGCTCCAACGTAAATCTGTGTTATGTTTATTCACTCATTCTAATACGGTATCTTTTCTATCATAATTGGTAGAGCTTGTATGACAGATACTTGACGTAATCTAATACTGTTGATAATACTACTACTACTAGTAATAATACTAATAATGGAATAAAAATCAGTCCTTACTTAACAAAGAAACCTGTAATATCATTGACATAGTATAATATAGTTTCTCAGTAACAAATTGCAATATTTTTTCTTGTTAGCTTCAATAAAAAAAATGTAGGAACATCCTGTAAGAAAAGGGAACTAACTAGTTTCTCTGGAGTTCTACACCATCACATGTAACTAGAAACTGATCAACAAGTATAATGTGTCGTTCTTTAAAAGAAAATAGTAACCGTTTTGACAAATAAAGGTTTTTGCAACTGGGTTGTAGGAAAATATTGATATGCTCGCAATATTATGTTTTGTATTACTGTATTGATTCGCATAAACACTATCGATTTTCTCCCAATTTTCTCCCTTCGTATCCAATTCCCACCCATCCAGATTTCTCCCATGTCACACAACGAGCTGCCAGCCAGGGAGTGCGAGGTTATCACGTGTTTCCTCCGAGACACTTGACACCAGCCGCCGCCTCTTTTCGAACTGCTGCTCATGCAACATCCAGGAGCAAAGCGCTCCCACCCACCTTCTGTATACACGAGCTCCCAGACGCCCGTGATTGCCCAGTGTCGCTCTGATTGACTTGTGAGAGTGTGTATGCTGCCCCTCCCACCCGGAGAGCACGCCCAATTCTGCTCTCAATATCAATTTTTAACTAATAATTGACATTAGGGATGTGAGTCTCCATCACTGAGGCCGACATGATGCACATCTCGATGCATTTCCAGTGATCTCATACATTAAAGATGCATATAAAGCCGTTTCTAATGCTATATTTCATCCCGATAATACACAACACACTGCGATTTGACAGGATTTGATTCAACACAATCAGATTCACCGCAATGCCACGTCATGCAAAAGAATTGTTTCTTAACTGCTGTATTAACTGCTGTTGAGCAAATGTACAAAGGAAAAGGAATACAGTTGTCTCTATGTCTATGTCTGTACAGACAGAAGCACCCAGAAAGCAGATAATTAACTTATTTGTCTAACTGCCACTACTGAATGTTAGTGAATGCCTTGCCATTAGAGAGCTAAATCCCATAATTAAAGCATTTAAAAGACTACTTGGATAAACAGCAAATAATCCTGAAATAGTGTGTTTGATTCCTGATACGTCACAGCATTAATACAGTAACTTTTTTTCCTTGATCTAACAGTAGCCCCAGTGTGCAATCCAACTAAATTACCTTCATCAGCTCAAAATGACTACTTTAAAACTTGCCTTCTGTTGTGCTGAGACTGTATTTCTGCACCACCGTCTTTGTTAAACATGGCTCCTTAATATAATAATTGCAGTAAGATGGCCTAGGAACGTTATAACATACATAAACACATTTCATTGTAAAATACAGGGTGAGCCAGAGAGATCTTACGGTTTTCAGATGCTTCTTTCTCAGACGCTAGTTTGATTAGAGTAGTGACTTGTGGGGAAACAGGAGCTCAGTCGATCCCGTTTTTAGTCAACGTGGAGCAGCGGTCAGCTGCGCTTTCATTGTTGAAACGTTTTTTTTAAAATGGCGGCTGTGTGATTGCTACTCAACGGCTATTTCATATCAAGTTCAATATTCCTTGTTGAACTGTACATGGCTTCCTGAGGGTTTGGTTTTCAAGGCAAAGGCACTGTTACAAAAATGTTCAACCCATTTTTTTTTTTTTATTGTGTTCCGAGAGGGCACATCACCGCGACCAGGAACATTGAACTTAAAATGAAACAGCCAGGCGACACGGTGGCTCGGTGGGTAGCAAGTAAACTGATTGGACAAGAGGCTTTCCATGAGTGCTGATATTAGAGTATAACAGCACTGGGACATTTAGCTATACATGCATCACTCTGGCGTGACACGGTGGCTCGGTGGGTAGCACTGTCGCCTCACAGCAAGAAGGGCCTGGGTTCGATCCCCAGGTGGGGCGGTCTGGGTCCTTTCTGTGTGGAGTCTGCTTGTCCTCCCCGTGTCTGCGTGGGTTTACTCCCGGTACTCCGGTTTCCTCCCACACTCCCACAGACATGCACGTTAGGTTGATTGGCATCTCTAAAGTGGCCCTAGTGTGTGTGTGTGTGTGTGTGTGTGTGTGTGTGTGTGTGTGTGTGTGCGCCCTATGTGTGTGTGTGTGTGCATGGTAAAATCTTGACAGTGTCAGTGCTAGCAACAGCTTGGCCTGTAGTCGCTCAAGCAAACAAAGTAATCATGTGGCCACAGGAGCTTGTAATGAAACACATAATTAAGAAGAAAGCCTAAGAACAATGTGGCACAGAGTCTAAACACGCAGGCGGTGCGGATGGTATCATTTACACACAGTGCTGATCAGTGGGTTAGGAAAACACCGGTGGTCTAATGTGGGCGGCGCTGCTGCTTTAATGTCACTCGGCTTTTCCTGAGCACTTGAGGAGACCAGACAGGGGATATATCAGGAGACGGGGTGTTAAAGTAGGAGTGGTGCCAAAGAAACACACATATCTACGGGATAAAGTGAGGAATGCCTGTGTTCTCAGAGAGCTCTCAGACTGAGCGAGTGAGTGTGTGTGTGTGAGTGAGTGTGTGAGTGTGTGTGTGTAGACAGGCTGGCACTAAACTCTGCTATAAATCTATCTAATGTGTGAAGTAAGAGACCTGACTAAGAACTAATCTTCCTTTAACATGAGTGATATTAAATCTCAGTAGGAAGTTCTGGTGCAACAAGAGCCAATGATATCGGCCATTTCCACACACAGTAAACATTTGAGCCAACTACACTATCATACATGGACTAATGCTTTCTTTTGTTGTCTTTCTTAGCTGACTCAGTGCACTAAGTAAAGAATAACGCACAATGGGCCATGCTGTTACAGAAAAACGATCCACGCTGGAGTAGCATGATGAAGCCCGACTGAAACAGGAACAACCTATCCACCCCATGTGTGATATTTCTCTTATTCCACACTGATTTGCCCATGTCTACAATTATTATTTTATTAATAAACGACACATTGTGCTTTTTAACCATTTATAATTATGCGAGACAAGTTAGTTCCTGTTATCACTTACATTATACCTGTTACGGCGTGGGATTATTTTAGGCAGCAAGTGAAGAGTGAGTTCTCAATGGTGATGTGTTGGAAGCAGGAACAATTCAGGAAGGAGGAAAAATTGGTCACCAGTTCAAATACGCAGTTCGTGTATTCGTATATTCGAGTATCCCAGTTGTTTTTATAGCCTTATTTACTGAGTGTTGCTCAGTATCCGTGTTGTCATAGCCTTTAACGTTTTATTACAGGTCAAACTCGATGCCAACGGCAGCCACAGGGACGCCTATGGCATCAACATCTCTGTCTTAGTATTAATGTCATATAAGAATAAAGCAAATGATATTCGATCACGTTTTCAAGTTCACAGGAGTCAGACTCTAGCCTCAGGCTTGAACATAGACTACACCGTTAATGCAAGCTGGCCATTTATCATCTACTACCCAACTTCTATATGGGCCTCAACTGTTATTTGTGAGCCACTGGAAGGTCATAAACTAAATCTATTCATTTTCATTGCATATTATTATCTATTCTATCAATAACCACTGATACGCCAGAATCAGAACAGGATAAAGAATAGTGGCTTGAGGGCCTGGGTTAATGAGAAAACCTGACTTGTTACCAGTTTTTCAATAAATTTGATCAAACAAATCCTTGTTAGCAAGGTAGAAATTGTGATTTTTTTTCACATAGGGAGATATTATGTCACATTTCACCACCTCCTCTCATCTGTAAAGCATCTTACCACAAGACGAACCACTGATCTCAAATAAACAAAGCCGATCCGGAAAGACAGGTTTGAAAACACAGTCCATAAGTGGGTCAGTGTTTTCCCACAACAGGCCAAAAAAACCCAGCCAAAACATGTATCATGTAAACAGGTCAGGTTTTAGAGGTACTGAGACATACACTGCCCGTGTGCACGGATGCAAAACAAGAGCATGGAATTATAAGGCTTGGGGCTTTTTAATGTCATATATATGTAATGCACATGCCTCTGATATATACCAATCAGCTGTAACATTAAAAGCGCCTGCCTAATATTGTATAGGTCCCCCTTGCGCCACCAAAACAGCTCCGGTTCATCATGGCATGGACTCCACAAGACCTGTGAAGGTGTGCTGTGGTATCTGGCACCAAGACCCATAGATGATCAATTGGATTGAAATCTAAGAAATTTAGATGCTACGTCAACACCTTGAACAGCTTGGTCATCAAACATTCCTGTACAATCTTTCCAATGTGTCAGGGAACACCATCCTGCTGAAAGAGGCCACTGCCATTAGGGAATACCGTTACTATGAAGGGGTGTACTTGGTCTGCAACAATATTTAGGTAGGTGTTACATGTTACATCTACATGAAATTTAGATGATAGGTCAACACCTTCTTCCACACCAAACTAACCATTTTCCTCTGACCTCCCTCATCAATAAGACAGGTCCACCTACAGATTTGTGACTCACTCAATGTTTTTTTGTTTTTTGCACCAGTCTGTGCAAACTATATAGATTGTTCTACATGAAAATCCAAGGAGATCAGCAGCATATGAAATACTCGGAAATCGGCCTTTTTCATACCAACAACCATGCCACAATCATAAAGTCACAAAGGCCATGTCTGAAGATTTTATACACTGCACTGCTGCCACTTGATTGACTGATTAGATAACTGCATGAATGCCCAGGTGTACAGGTGTTCCTAATAAAGAGGACAGTGAGTGTATGTGACATTTAATAAACCATTGCTTAAAAGTATAAAGGCTTTTGGCTTGATATTTTAAAATCACAGAGCTGTCAGGTAGAACCTGTCATTTCAAGGTAACAACATATGTGTACACAAGATGTTTACCATATCCAGGGACAAACACACCCGGATTGCTTCTCTGGGGTCTACGATCAGAGGAACAAATGTGTGTAATAGTTCTAGACAAGCAGATACTTCAGAATACAGTGAAGAACCAGAAAAACTGGTACTGGAGCCTATGCAAAATATACAGCAATGCCACCTATCCACGTCGTTGTGTCTACCAGTGCGTATACAAAGCCATAGAAATCTATAGAAGCTTCTAGAGCTGTTTCTGAATGGCAAGTTATCATGATTTTGCGATGGATTTTCAACATGTTAAAATAGTTGGAGCTCGTGAAATCAGTCATAGCAGAGGTAGAAGCAGAGTTTGGATTTTCACGAATGAGCATTTCAAGGGTGTACCATGACTACAAGAACTCCGGCAAAACCTCAAACGTACATCAACAGTGTGATTGTATAAAAAAAAGAAAAAAAAAAAAACGTGACTGTCATTGGCTGTCAAGCATCGTTTCACGTCATCAGCGTGCAACACTGCCTCAAGTAACATTGGAATTCAATGCTGGAGCCTCAACAAACATCAGCGTGACGACTGTGCAACTTTCCCTCCAAGATCCCGTAGGCGACATAAGTATTAATACCAGTTTTTCTGGTACTTCAGTGTACAGACTGCACATTTAGGATATTTATAATAGACTGATGTATAATGTGTAGCTGAGACTGGCGCGTACTTTACAATATATGGACAAAATCATTCAGACGCCTGACCATTACACCTACAGAGACTGTAATGACATTGTATTCAAATACATATACTTTCATATGGTACTTAATAATTGGTCTCCCTTTTTGCAGCTATAACAGCTTCCACTCTTATTGGGTGGCTTTCCAGAAGATTTTGGAGTGCTTCTGTGGGAATTTGTTCCTATTCATTCTGTAGAGCATTTATAAGGTCAGGCACTGTTGGATGTTGGATGAAAGGGCCTGGCTCCCAATCTCCATTCCACTTCATGCCAAAGGTGCTTGATGGGCTTGAGGTCAGGGATCTATGCAGGACAGTCAAGTTTTTCCACACCAAACGCAACAAACCATTTCTATATAGTCCTTGCCTTGTGCACTGGGGCACAGTCATGCTGGAATAGAGAAGGGCCTTCCCCAAACTGCTGCCACAATGTAGTAAACATTCTATTATTGCATTGTCCAAAATGTCTTGGTATGATGAAGCATTACGCTTGCTCTTCCCTGGAGATAAAGGGAGGAGCCCAAACCCTGAAAAACAGCCCCGTACCATAATCGCTCCTCCACCAAACTTCACAGTTGGCACAATGCAGTCAGGCAGGCAGGCAATGTCTCCTGACATCCACCAAACCCAGACTCTGACTGCCATCAGAGAAGCGTGATTCGTCACTCCACAGAACACGTCTCCACTGCTCCACAGTCCAGTGTCGGTCTACTTTACATCACTCATCTCATGCATCGCACTGGACTTGGTGATGTGAGGTTTGCATTCAACGTATTAGCCATGGAAACCCATTCCACAAAGCTCCCGACGCAGAGTTCTTGTGCTTACATTAATGCCAGTATAAGCTCAGGACTCTTCAGCTATGGAATCAGCACAGTGTTGGCGATTTTTACGCACCATGCAGTTTAGCAGTCCTTGACCCTGGTTTGTGATTTTACGTGGTCTTTCGCTTCGTGGCTGTTGTTCCTAAACACTTCAACTTTCTAATAATATCATTTACACCTGACCATAGAATATACAGCAGGGATTAAACTGCATGAACCATCTTATTGCAAAGGTGGCATCCTAGCATAGTACCGGGCTTTAAGTCACTGAGCTCTTCAGAACGACCCATTTTTATATCACAAATGTTTGCAGATGGAGACTGCATGGCTTAAGTGCTTGATTTCATACACCTGTGGCAATGGGTCTGACAGAAACACCTGAAATCAGTACACTAACAGGTGTGGCCAAATACTTATAGTGTATGAGAAGCACATTGTCTATTGTTGGTATAATCAGCACTGCTCCAAGTAGACCACACACTGCACACACTGTACATACCAGAGCCAACTGCACATATATATATATATATATATAAAACAAGAAAAATATAACAAGAGTCAAAATCGGTTCAGTGAGAAGAAAAACAAACGATACAGAGCGACTAACTTCAGGTTGGAAAACAACTTAAAAGTTGCATAAGAAGCCAAGTGAAGGAGTGAGGATCTGAGCTGGGAGCTTGCCACTTCATTAGTCCTTATATATATATGTATATATATATACATACATACATACATACACACACACACACACACAATAGTACTGTATAGTATATTATAATTCTGTATAGTGTATCATAACTTCAGTGCAATATCTTATTAGTGCAATATTGTTTGCCAATTATTTTTGTATACATTGTTAATAGTGTCTATATGTAAATACTTTTCACTATGTCTTTCTCTTATATACTTCTCTCTTATTGTCTTTCAATGGATGCATCTATTCCGTTTTCCATGGCTTTGCTTCTGTAACAAAGAAATTTCCCTGATGTGGGACTATTAAAGAATTATCTTATCTCTGGTCTGAATGACTTCACTCCAATAAAACTGTTTATAAGTATGATGTCCCCTAAACACTGCTAACGATGTTACAATGGTGTTTAAGAGGAGAAATAAAAAAGGTTGGTCAAATGTTGGTCAATGGGTATGACATAAAGGACAGAATCCATTCTCTTTCACCATTGAGAAGTACGAGTGTGTGTGTGTGTGTGTGTGTGTGTGTGTAGGCTGCTGCATACACAGATGGTCCGTACGTTGAGACAAATCTATCAATCCTGACAGGACTTGTGTCTTCACAATGACTCTATTTGCATAACCTCAGATCTGACCCAAAGCTCGCCTGGGTTTCTGTGTAACACTGCCTTCATTTCACACACTGGCAGCAGTGACCTGTATTTCACTGCCACTTCAGGCAGAAAAACAACAGTCCAGGTGAACCGATTCACTGTTTAGAGAGGCATGCAGGTGTGTATGTGGGAGGGAAAACACACACACATATACATACAGACACACACACACACACACACACACAGAGGGGTGTGTGCTTATGATTTTGACAATGTATTCTAGTAAGATATAAATTGTTCATCAAAATCTGAGAAACAAATATAACAAGAGTCAAAATTGGTTCAGTGAGAAGAAAAACAAACGATACAGAGCGACTAACTTCAGGTTGGAGCAAAGAAAACAACTTCAAAGTTGCATAAGAAGCCAAGTGAAGGAGTGAGGATCTGAAGGTGGCATCCTATCACAGTATCGGGCTTGAAGTCACTGAACTTTTCAGAACGACCCATTTTTATATCACAAATGTTTGCAAATGGAGACTGCATGGTTTGAATGCTTGGTTTCATACACCTGTGGCAACGGGTCTGACAGAAACACCTGAAATCAGTACACTAACAGGTGTGGCCAAATACTTATAGTGTATGAGAAGCAGATTGTTTATTGTTGGTATAATCAGCACTGCTCCAAGTAGACCACACACTGCACACACTGTACATACCAGAGCCAACTGCACATATATATATATATATATATAAAACAAGAAAAATATAACAAGAGTCAAAATCGGTTCAGTGAGAAGAAAAACAAACGATACAGAGCGACTAACTTCAGGTTGGAAAACAACTTAAAAGTTGCATAAGAAGCCAAGTGAAGGAGTGAGGATCTGAGCTGGGAGCTTGCCACTTCATTAGTCCTTATATATATATGTATATATATATACATACATACATACATACACACACACACACACACAATAGTACTGTATAGTATATTATAATTCTGTATAGTGTATCATAACTTCAGTGCAATATCTTATTAGTGCAATATTGTTTGCCAATTATTTTTGTATACATTGTTAATAGTGTCTATATGTAAATACTTTTCACTATGTCTTTCTCTTATATACTTCTCTCTTATTGTCTTTCAATGGATGCATCTATTCCGTTTTCCATGGCTTTGCTTCTGTAACAAAGAAATTTCCCTGATGTGGGACTATTAAAGAATTATCTTATCTCTGGTCTGAATGACTTCACTCCAATAAAACTGTTTATAAGTATGATGTCCCCTAAACACTGCTAACGATGTTACAATGGTGTTTAAGAGGAGAAATAAAAAAGGTTGGTCAAATGTTGGTCAATGGGTATGACATAAAGGACAGAATCCATTCTCTTTCACCATTGAGAAGTACGAGTGTGTGTGTGTGTGTGTGTGTGTGTGTGTAGGCTGCTGCATACACAGATGGTCCGTACGTTGAGACAAATCTATCAATCCTGACAGGACTTGTGTCTTCACAATGACTCTATTTGCATAACCTCAGATCTGACCCAAAGCTCGCCTGGGTTTCTGTGTAACACTGCCTTCATTTCACACACTGGCAGCAGTGACCTGTATTTCACTGCCACTTCAGGCAGAAAAACAACAGTCCAGGTGAACCGATTCACTGTTTAGAGAGGCATGCAGGTGTGTATGTGGGAGGGAAAACACACACACATATACATACAGACACACACACACACACACACACACAGAGGGGTGTGTGCTTATGATTTTGACAATGTATTCTAGTAAGATATAAATTGTTCATCAAAATCTGAGAAACAAATATAACAAGAGTCAAAATTGGTTCAGTGAGAAGAAAAACAAACGATACAGAGCGACTAACTTCAGGTTGGAGCAAAGAAAACAACTTCAAAGTTGCATAAGAAGCCAAGTGAAGGAGTGAGGATCTGAGCTGGGAGCTTGCCACTTCATTAGTCTGGTCCACGGAGGTTCATTAGGAGCTGCTTTGTGGTGTAAACATAAGGAACTCGGTTCATGCAGTGCACAATAAAATGTCAAGAGCATAAACAGATTCGGAGCTTGCTATAAAAACACAAAGGTGTTTAAGTTAAAGATCACACACCAGGTCAAGCCTTCACTTGCTCCTAACGTCGCAGCACCACTGAAGTGCAATGTCAAACTTTCAATTCAGCTCAGCCTAAAAGTCGTGCACACTTACGGATTTTAACGTGCTTGGGGCTGAGGTGGCTCACGGCGGCGTGTAAACTGTCCAGGCGCTGCTGGATGCGGGAGCTCCGCTGGAGCACGAGCGCAGCCTGGAGCTCTACACCGCGGAAAATGTCGCTGGCGTGCCGGGAGACATCACTGAGCTGCCGCAGGAGGAGAGCGAGCGCCCGCTGGCTCACATCATCCAGAGACGTGAAGAGCCCCGAGCCGGGACCGCCGGCCCCCGCCAACTGCAGGCGGCACAACCGCCGCGGCTCCACCGTCCTTTCAGGAAAAGGCATGTTTTAACTAGTGGTGGTGGTGTTGTTGTTGTTTTTCCTCCTGTAAACAAGCAGCGCGTTAAGTTCTGAACGGCGTCATGATTTATGGAAGAGGAGTCCCGCCATGGCGTTCAAAAGATGCCGTGATTAAAAAGAGCTGGAAAAGCCGCTACTGGAGTCTGGCTGTGGGTCTGACTGCGCTTACTGGGAGAACAGGAGTGTGTGGGGAAAATATGGAGAGTCTCAGAGGAACCACCTGTAGCTCCCGGAACTGGAGTCTGAAGCTCTAAAGGGAAAAGTCAGTCCTGAAGTGCGCACTTCTGCACTACATAGTGTGTAAGTGTGTAAGAGTAGCACACAGTCCGCACTTACCAGAAAGAAAGTTTGTGCAGGTTGCCAAATCGCTCTGAAACAAATATAAAAAATAAAAATAATAATTATAAATAGATAAATACACCAAGCACCTCTGTTTGGATGGTAAAAATTATTGTAGTACATAGTACTATGCTTAAATAATGAGGGTGAAGGAAATTCTCTTAAAGTTTGATAATTTGACAAGAAAACACTTCGGTACAAACTGGCAACCCTGGATTCACAAAATTCAGGACTGGATTTCTACACTGTGCAAAGCATTAGTAAGTTTCTTAAATAACCGATTTGTGCTGCAATGTCATTTCTAATGAGATTTTTTTTAAATAATACCAGCTTTAGAGCATTCAACAACTTTCAATAAAAGTAATAAAAACAGTTCTTAATACATAATAGATTTACCTTTTGGATATTATTTATCATGTTTGAACTAGGCTCAATATGATCCATCACTGGAGGACTAGTTGACAGTATTGTTTAATTTTTGTCTGAATAAGCTACAGCAGTTAAACTAAACATCAACTTATTTATACAAGTGCCATATTGGACAACGGTTCTATTTTAGCTCTTAATTTCTTTCAGGCATTACCAACAGTGAATGAATAATTAAACATTCTGCTGAACTGTTTATTTTTAAAATAGAGGTACTAGTGTAAGTTTCCAGCTCCCCCATGTGGTATTAGCAAAGAAATACACCATGGCACTTGCTTTCTAAAAGCAAATAATTGCTGAATCTTTTATTACACTTGCTAACCTTAATTACAGGCTCTGGGTTACTGATCAGGTGGTCAGGGATTCATTGTTGGGCCCTTGAGTAAGGCCCTTAACCCTTTCTGTTCCAGGGGCGCTGCATCTGATCCAATCTTCCTAATAAGCTGTAATATATACCAAAAATAGAGAATGTGCAGTAATATATGAGACAAATAAAAGCTTCTTCTCCTAAAAGTAAATATTCACAAGCATCTTAAACCTAAAGGATGTTCACCGTCAATGTTTTCTTTAAGCATTCTGATCAGAGCCTCAGTCCTGGCTGACATCCTATTTGTCTAAAAACTAATCTGCACACAGTGAAATTATTTACAATTTCACAAAGGTACTCTAGAAATAATGAATGAACCGCCATCACAATAACCCTGATTTTATACGCGTTATGTTTGTAAATATGACTATTTTTTTAAATAAGAGAACTGCAGTGCATGAATGGAATCCAAATGTAAGAACACACTGGTTCAGAAAAATACAGATGAACTCAGGTTTAATCAAGATTAAATATAATTCTCAGGGAAAGTCATCCCTGAACTCAATCATGTCAAATCAATGCAAAAAAAAAAGGCTCAAGTCACTTCATGTATTCATGGTATGAAATTTACATTGATGTTCACTTTGCAAATGGGGGAAAAATGTACAATATGATCTTTACCACATTTCCATTTTTCATCACAAGTCCCTGGACCAACATCAGACCCTCGGTTACATTCCACTTTACAAAGGCCTGACTTTACGTTATTAACACACAAACACCAGAAAAATTATGAACAAACACATCTGTACACATTTTACTGTTAACTATAATGATGGTGTTGGGCTGCTGCTGGGGGTCAGGCTCGTCATCACTGCTCTGGACAACACTGTGGTCACATGCGCAATCATTATAGAAATACACTCAAATTTGTTAGAGAAACCATTTAGGGGGAAAAAAACTCACATATGTTTCAACTGAATGTGTTGGAGTAATGCCATTAAACAACCAGTAATGAATATTCAAGTGTTTCTAATATCAGAATATTAGAGTGTTTGTGTTAACTGAAAGTTTCAACTGATGATAAAGAAGCCTTTAAATGACAGCTCAGTACAGAGCACACAATGTTGGAGTTCACAGCAGTGCTCAGTGTAAATCTGTAATCGGCAACCAAAAAAAATAACAGAAACGGTCAAAGTGCGTTTGGTAATTAGTCTGGCAGCCACAGTAATGACAAAACACACAAGATGATTAGTTCGTAATAAAGATAACGAAGCGTCTGTAACATACAAGACCATGAATTTACTCATTAGTTTGCATTTTAATGTGGCTTTCTATAACTAGGTACATAAAAATGTAACAGCAACAGACCACAAAGCCAAGAAAAGTGAACAGCAAATGATGCCACGATAGAAAGTATAGGTAGGTATTTCCAAAACCTTAAATCTGAACCCCAAAAAAAAAAAAAGACAGTGAAGACTTCATTTGACAGATGAGAAGCAGAAGAGTGAACAGCTGGGAGATAAGTTATATGTAATATGACAGAGACATCAAGGACCCTAATCTACTAGGTGGATTAATAAATATTTATTAAATGCTTTACACGCAGTCCAACCACTTTAGAGAATCTCTTTCTTTGCAAGGTCTCCACCAGATGTTTAATCCTGATGTTCATCATCCTCACCCTTCTGTTAAGTAGAAAAGTCAAGTATTTACTGGTTTCTTTTGTTCCGGCAGCCCGTGGACATGTCGCTGGATCAAACCTGTGCTGTCCGCTGACTTGTGAAGCATTATTACTTGTACGGATGTAGACGGCTGGCGGATATTCCGGTGGCCACCTAAAAGAGGAAGTGCTGCTTTTCTACAAGCATCTGGACCAGTGTTTAAGAAAGCCAGATTACATTTATGTCCACTAAAAGGAGCTGTTGTTTCACTTATACTGTTCACATGATGATGATGATGACGACGGGTTAAAATTGCTAAATTATCATTAGAATTTAAATTTGCCTATATGGAGGCATAAAAAATAGCAAAAAAAAGCAGTCCGATCACAATGTCATCATTTGTCGCCAAGAACAAAAGAAACTGCCATTACCAAGGTATCGCACTAATATTTACTCTATCGAATATTAATAATTAACTGATTTTCTGCTGGAGATGAACTTGCACAAGATACTGGCCTGTATCTTTTTTAATGGATGTGTCCAAGTGACTAATGAAGATGTAATCATCCTCCATCATCATCATCATCATCATTGCATATGACTTACATTCTCAGTAATGTAGCACATAAATAGACAGGAATATGCATCAATATAAAAAGAAGACACCGACAAAGACTTTCATTGATGAGATGATGGGTTTGCTTCTGAAAATGACTTAAGGAAATAAGGAAATGGAAATAAAAACACTGGATCCAGGCCAAAAAAAAGGCAGAAAGGCAGCATTAATTATTCCCCACGCAAATCTCGCATACTTTTTTTTTTTTTTAACTTACTCCCTAAACTCTTTATCAAATTAATTGGTCAATTTCATTAAACATATACAGCTCTCTCAGTGGCCAAAGCACTTCTTTGGATGACATTAGAACATGGAGGCTGAAGAGAAAAATCACACTGGGAACAGAAGACAATACTATCGACAAGCAGAGAATCCTAGAGCACGCCTTTCAGAGTGCAAACAGAGGTGGCACGGATACATCAGAAGCCAATCCTCCTAAACTCAAACAGCATGAGACGCACCCCATTCCTACATACATGCACACACACTCACATACATACACACACACAGACACACACTCTCTCTCTTGCTCCACAGTCTTGACCCCAGGCTTATCTGGTGTAATAGACTCTGTAATAGACACTCTTCGACCTCCAGAGGGAGTACGAGTTGTCAAATTTGAGTAGGTAGATGCCACGGCCGGGGTACTGGTGACTCCCTGCG
The DNA here is from genome assembly GCA_028564905.1 of Leptodoras praelongus. Classification (NCBI taxonomy): domain Eukaryota; kingdom Metazoa; phylum Chordata; class Actinopteri; order Siluriformes; family Doradidae; genus Leptodoras; species Leptodoras praelongus. The sequence continues at coordinate 19,184,966 of JAOTRJ010000009.1, read as the reverse complement.
TAGACCTCCTCGTGGCAGTCTCGCCGGTAAACTGGCACGATCTCATCTACCTGAGGCTTCCCTGCCTGCTTCTTGGCCTTTTCTTCTTCACTCTGAGGCTCTAGAGAGAAAAAAACAAGCCTGTTTAGCACTTCTTATGTAATCCATCAGCACGATTTAGATCTGCTAGCAGATCACTACTCCTTGATTCATTCATCTAAGATGCGAGTCTAATAAACAACAGATTTCATTATTACATTTCATTAAAGAATTCGGTGCATGTGGTCTTAGTACAATCCATTACTTTTACCTGCAAAATGTGATCAAAGCTCATCATACATAAATAATAAGCAGCAATTATTCTATATGCAGTGTGGATGCTGAAACAGCCTTTCCTCACCGTCCTCCTCATCGTCTTCGTCGCTGGACTCGCTAACGTGCACGCTGACCGAGGCGTTGGTTGAGTCAGTCCATTCGAAGAAGACCCCAAACCCGATGTCATAGTGGTCTGTGGCAAATTCCCAGAAGAGGTAAGACCCCTCCTCGTGAGTGGGGACCCTGACTGTGACCACTTCACCTCGGCCTACCGTGATCACGGAGTCCACGTCCTGGCGAATCTTCTCCTTAAAGTCTTTGATCTGCGGCCGTGTCCACATAGAGGGGGCTGCTATTACTGGGGGAGAGTCTGGTGAGGAAGGATATTGTCTTTTAGACTATATGATTCTAGATAGCAAGGGCAAGAAAATAAATAAAATTGGAGGACAGAATCTACTCCAAGTTGCATAATACATACAGTGGTAGAAAAACTGGTACTGGAGCCTGTACAAAATACACAGCAGTGCCACTTATGAAGGTCATTGGTTGAGTCTGCCAGTGCGTATATAAAGCGATAGACATCTATGGAAGCATCTAGAGCCGTTTCCACTGTGAGAATGGCAAGTCATCATGATTTTGCGGGTTTCAACACGGTTATGAGATGGGTCAAAGCAAAGTTTGGATTTTCACGCATGAGCATTTCATGGTACCGTGTACCATGACTACAATTACGACAGCAGTGTGGCCATGAAACGATTCTTGCCAGCCTACGGTGATCACTGAATCTTTTTATGTGATAGGCATTGCAATACTGCATCAACTAACATCGGAATTCAATGCTGGGGACTCAACAAACATCAGCGTGGGGACTGTGCAACGTTCCCTCCAAGATATCATGGGGAAAGTACCAAGTGTTAACTGCTTTACCAGTTTTTCTGGTATGTGTCAAATGTGAATGCATCTAAAGACAAAACAATTCCTTCTCTCCAAGTGCTCTGACCTGTTGGGCCATTCTCAGTGACCTCCTCTGCAGGCTCCAGCTCCGGCTCTCGATCTATGCTGTCAATAGACGACTCTGCCTGGCCGTTGACAGTGAGAGCCTCCTCGCCGCTGGGGGATGCGGACGTCTCGCTGGCCTCCAACTTAGAGAGAACTATAGGGTCCTCCTGCTGCTTCTGCAGGGCTGCCTAAAGGTAAACAAAACAGAAGGCTGTTAAAAGTCCAGTCAAAGATTAAGCCAATCTTCAGTCTTCTCTGCAATGGACCAGTGTAGCTGCTGCTTTTCATTCCAGCCAACCTAACAAGTGGAAACAGTCGAGGCGCTACAAGACTGAAGGGACCGTCTGAGGCAAATTAATCAACAGTTTAACCTATAAAGGCTATTAATCAGCCAATCATTATGTATGAGATTTTAGGTCTGTTTAATGTAATGATGTAATATTATAGCTGTAATGAAGAAAGCATTAGAAGCTGAAGGCCACTCCTCCTTCAGTGAGACGGACACAAAATTAGGACATGTCTCATTGGGAGCAACAGATAAGAAAATAAAAACGTCACAAGGGGTTACAGAAAGCATAAGCAAAATTTCCAGTTCTAAAACAATTTATAAACAGCATTCCTAGAATTGCTAGGACTACAACTGCCAGGAACAGATTTACACTCCATCAGTCAAACCTCGTTGCCAGCGTCGCCCCCGGCTTGCTCATTAGGGATAAAATTTATATAAATGAGTTATGAGTTATGTCTGGATTTTATGCCCCTGTAAAGCTGCTTTGGGACTTGGTTCTTTTTCAATAACAGCTTCATACCACGGAGTCATTGATTCTTTTCCTACAACAGCATGCCGCTTTGTCTTTTGTTTCTTACAGATCTATTCCAGAGAAAATCTCAGTAAGGTCTCTAACCTGCTGCTGGGCCAGCTGCACCTGGTAGAGCTGCTGCATGTACTGCTGGTAGTGCTGTTCCTGCAGCTGCCTGATGAGAATGAGCTGCTGCTCGGGACTGTCCGGGTACTGCTGAGCCGCATACTGCTGGAACTGCACAGCTGTCTGCGCGTTTAACGCAGCCATGATCTGCTGCCTTCAACAGTCAGAGGAAATGAAATAATAAGTGTGTGCATCAGAAACGGCAAAGCCTTCCCTAGGCAATGGTGTTGCAGTCAGCACTGCTGTTTGAAATTGTGGTTTCAGCACTCATATTAAACATTATGCATTTAAATACAACATAGAAGTATGATTCTCCTAAAAGTGACAAGCAGGCATCATTAATATTCTAAACTATACTATAGATACTTGCATCATCCATCCATCCATCTCTAATTATGTACCATGTTAAATATTATTTTAAATAGTACTATTTATTAAATATGTCATTTATTAATTATTGTCATTGCTATTTAAGCAGTATAACACTGTTGGACTGAATATCAGCACGGCTGTGAATAGGTTGGAGGATAATCACCTGTAAGATAATCACGGCCGTGCCAATGTTCAGTATAAAAGCTTGACCTTGAGTGCAATATTGCTTTTATACCACAGTTCTACAAGTACCGTTTATTAGTGAACAGCAACAAGTAACAGCAGATTACAATTTGTTTATTTAATTTAATCACTAACAGAAACATTTCTGCAGCTGGACTGAGACTGTTGCCAAGCAAAACAAACATTCCTGCACACTAGCTTGCTACTTTATGTAAGCTATACATTACCTCAGAAATACATTAATAACAAACTTAACACATTTAACTCAAATGTTATTTGTATAAATATGATCATTAATGTGACCTAATTAAGAGCTAACAGAACACACCTGTAAAGCAGAATGATACATTCATTCATTCATTTTCTTGACCGCTTATTCCTTTTCAGGGTCACGGGGGAGCCGGTGCCTAGCCTGCAGCTTAGGGCGCAAAGCAGGAACAACCCTAGACAGGGCGCCAATCCATTGTAGGGCGCACGCACGCACGCACTCACACACTAGGGCCACTTTAGAGAATCCACCACCAATCAACCTAACGTGCATGTCTTTGGACTGTGGGAGGAAAACCGGAGACACAGGAAGGACATGCAGACTCCACACAGAAAGGACCCAGAGATTGAACCCCCACCCGGGGATCGAACCCGGGACTTTCTTGCTGTGAGGTGATCGTGCTACCCACCGAGCCACTGCGTCACCCCAGAGTGGTACATGTATAGCTAAATGTCCCAGTGCTGTTGTACTCTAATATCAGCACTCATGGAAACGTCCAATCAGATTACTTGGTCAAAAGTACAGGGGTTGGACAATGAAACTGAAACACCTGGTTTTAGACCACAATAATTTATTAGTATGGTGTAGGGCCTCCTT
>JAOTRJ010000009.1:19139877-19151743 GCA_028564905.1 Leptodoras praelongus | reverse complement strand
GTTTTAATTACAAGTGGACTTACCACACTTCTGCACTGAAAATAAAGCTGTTTGAACAGCCCCAAGAATTCCTGAAAGTCTACAGCTAGGGGGGAAAAAAAGGCGAGAAAACCTCAGTAACCATAGTGTAACCCACTGTGTGTAACACATACTCACTCGCATGGGAAAAAAACAAAAAAAATACTAAAGAGTACTCACAAGTACTTATATCTTTGGCTCCGAGTTCATCAGCCACAAATCGTTCTAGCATACCTCTTCATTTAGCAGCAGGACAAACACACCCACACAGTCACAAAAGAGTATTTAAAGGGGACAGCTTATGAAACATTCACTTTGTCAGGTTTTGTGCATGTACAATTGGGTCTCTGGAGTGTCTACCAACCCACAAACGTTGAAACATGACGTACAAGCAGTTATTTGTACGCTGCCTATTTCAGAAAGCACAGGCTTAAACACTGTTTAGAATCTGCATCCATTCCTACGTTACAACTGAAATCATTGGAATGGTACCACCCTATTGGAGTATCTCCACCCACAGCTTCAGAATCACACTGGTGAATCATTTTTTTTGCTTGTTTATATCTCTAGTCATGGATGAATTAAGACAGAATGAAGTCAAAGAAAAATGCACATGAAATGTGCTGATGTTGGCTGTACAGACCAACACACATCGATACATTACTGATGATGGCTACATTCCATCAGAAGGTACATATTTTCACTCTTTTCATCCAGAAATAAAGGTCACTCTTCCTATGTCCAATAAGTCGCCTGACCAGCAGACCTCTCCCTCACTGACCACTGTGGGATCTATGTAATTTGCCTACAAGCCCATCCTGCGGCAGAGAGGGGCGTGGTGAGCAGTGGCTCGTCATCATTAAAAGCACCAGGCAGTGAAATGGATCATTTAGAAGAGCTGTTTTAGACAAGAGTGAAAAGTGAGCTGTATCACTGGATCCATGTGGTATTTTGACCAAAGAATGTGACAGACATTTCATTACCACAGGGAACCGTATTAACGTAATAATAGGTCTCCTTTAACAGTGTCTATGAGCAGTACAGATAAACGGCATTATTTGCGCAGGTGGTAAAATGAATGCTATGAATATTATAAATGCTGTTGGGGATTTCATTACAATTACAACTAAAAGGTTAATAATATTTTCTTGCCATATAAGTTTAGGTCATGAGAAAGTCATAAAGAAGGGCATGACCACAATCGTGGTAGAAACCTCAGACACTTGATTTCATAATCGTTCACAATGTGACGGAAGTAAACAGCTTCTATATGGGTCAGCGACAAGATCAGATAATGCAATGCTTTTTTTAATTGCTCTCGTGGCTTCTCGGTCCACACTGTGGCAACTTACCTGCTAAAACTGGGGAAAAGCTCTAAGAAAACGCCAATAACTTCATCTTTGCCCAGACCACCAATCCTACCCTAGGTAAACAAACAAGCACTTTAACAAGCATTAAATAAATAATACCTACTATTTCAATGATCATAAATGACAAAACAATTAAAACCTGACACTGAAAATTACACTGCTTTCCAAATACATAAAAGAGCTGTTGAAAATGAAGAAAGGCTCAGTTAAGAGTTAAGTGCAGAATCACCTTGTGGCGGGAGTCAAATTTCTTTTGTGCTTCAGCAATCCGATGAGGAGACAATTCCTAAAATGATCAATATTCTTTTGTTAACATGTTTGTCGGCTATCTTATGTATGGAATAACACACTCTGGATGTGCTGTTATAGAAAAGTAATCAGGATTTTTGTTCATTTTATATATTTCATCTGTTTAATGCTACACCAAACTAGTTCCTGGTATTATGTTTAATATAAGCGTAGCAGTTTCTTCAAGTTAATATGACAAAAACAGAGCTTCCTGTAAGTTATTACAGGAACAATAATGTCACAAAATGAGCACATTGATATAAACCTGAGATTTGCTTTGCTGTCAGAGCTGCTGAGATAGAAAATGAATCAACCCCTCCTGCCCAATCAGATTTGAGAATTCAACAGCGCTGTGGTAAAACTAGTTATGAACATCTTTGTTAACAAACAAAGACATTGCAAAAAAAGATGAAGCAAGCAGAGAGTATATTTATACAAGATGTAATTACACAGAAGATGACTTTGTGATTAAGTGTAGCGGAGATAAAGCGTGTAAAGCCACACTGATGTAAACTACACAGCAAAGTTACCAGATGCACAGAAGTAGGACAAAGTTGTTTTGCAAAATGTAGCTGAACAGGAAAGAATTCACTCACACAATTCTAAACACCTTAATTTACATCCTCCTTCCTTTGTGTGACCTAAATTATATAGCTGGGGCGCAAATATGCGGGTGTATAGAGACAGCATGAGATGAATCAACCTGAGATGAACCACATCTTTAGGGGTAGAAAAGCTGGCTTTATTACGAGACCGGATTTCATCCTGATACCGTAGATCGCTTGCGATTATGATGTACTGTAGGTGTATGAAATAGGTTACACATATACAGATGAATTACCCTGGGAATAGGCGTCGCCCGATCTGCCTGTGCATGAGAGAGAGAGAGAGAGAGGATGCATTTTATTAAATTAGAGTTATTTCAGCAGCTATATTTTTTCTTAGAAAAGTCAGAAATGATGTTCACCTCAGAGAAAATGGAGAATTTCTCCTTGTTTCTGCTCCGCTTAATTAATTCCAGGAGCAGAGGTGCGTTCTTATTGCCTTCAGATTCAGAGAAGCCAAGCTCCTTGGACACACTTTCACGGTTATCCAGTCCATTTACCTAGAGAAATCAGGGTAGATTAAAATCATTACTGCTAATACAAGTGTTTCAAGTGAGTGTGCAATTTCTTGCTCCTGGAACAGGTTTTAAAAAGACCTCAAGTTTAAGGGTCTGCGTGACATTGCCCTGCCCTAAATGATTCTTTTCCATTCCATGTACGACACTCATTAGACGCCCTTATCAAGAGCAACTTACAGAAGTGCTTTGAAAAACCCCTTTGTGGAGGTTGTGCTAGTATGAAAAACATCAAAGACATTTTACTGAATCCGACACCGTGATTAAAAAATGAGAAAATGAGAGGAAACATAAATGAATGAATCCTAAAATATGCAGTTTGCATGTTGAGGAGTGTTTACACGTTACAAAAAAACAACTTCTGTCTAAATGAGAACAGCAGTGGGGTTTTTCTGTGAATCATTTTTAAATGCCAAGATTTCTAAATAAAATTCCAATGAAGCAGGACTGTGTTCAACCTGCATTTCAAAACCAGACAAACAAATGCATGAATTAGGATACGATTAAGGTAGGTGAGAGCACAGTAAAGCTGTACTACTGATACATGGCACTGGTTTATATGGTCTTTTAAAAGACCAGCAAAAATTGCCAGGGCTGACTATATTTCAAGTCTGCCAGGCGGGGTATTGGGTAAAGTTTTCAACCAGCAATGATCACGCCTTGGGTAAACCTCATAAGCTATGATATCGCCTCTGCACAAGAAACTGGTTTATATGATAGACACAGAAAAAGCAGGAGTGTGAATGTGAATGTGTCCACAAGGGAGCAATGTTGTGTATAGCATCACACATACATTATCTAAGCTGCTTGTTCTACTGCTGGGTTGCAGGGTGGTGCTGGAGTCTATCCCAGTGATCACTGGGCAGAGAGCAGGGACACACCCTGGAAACCCAGACAGACACATTCACACACACACACATTCACACACACACACATTCACACACACACATACACACACACACATACACACACACACATATATATATACACACATATACACACACACACACACACACATACACATACACATACACATACACACATACATACACATACACACACACACACACACACACACACACCCCTAGGGGCAATTTACTTTTAATTTAATCTCCAATTAACCTGGCATGGCATGGCATGTCTTGGCTCCCAGGGAAGGCCCACGAAGACACAGGGGGACCCTGGGCTGGCCTGGGAATCAAACCTGAATGCTTCTTACTGCGAGGTGACAGTGTTACTGCGAGGTATAGTGTTCCATTATACCATAAAATGAGCATGCCATAAAATGTAGGAGAAAAAGTTTTAATAGAAGACTCTTTTTTTAATAGAATAGAAACTAACTCAGGCTAGTTAGTCCCCTGGTCTGATGAATCTCAATATCAGCATCAATAGGGTCATAATTTGGCATCAACAGCATGAATCCATGGCTGAACCCTGCCTGGTGTCAACATTTCAGGTTGGTGATGGGGGTGTAATTAATGTTTTCTTGGCACAAATTGGGCCCCTTTATACCACACGGGTATCATTTGAATGCTGCAGGTAGTCTGAGTATTGTTGCTCATCACGTGCATCCCTTCAAGGTCACAATTTACCCATCGTCTAATGACCACTTCCAGCATCATAATGCAGCATACGATTAGAATGCAGGTGTAAAACCTTTCCTGATCAGACCGACATGACCGACAGCAGTGACGACGCCTCGCCCTGACTGTCTGGATGTTGGCGTACCACAACATTTGCTTTTTTTCTGCAGGCACACGCTTCTCCTCGGAGGAGATATTTTGATATACAGCTGCCAGAGTGAGTTGGAATAAATAAAACCAGTCTAATGACTTTTGAATGAATAGAAACCTTTACCTAGGAAGATAAATAAAACAGCACAACACAGCAGAAAGTACTGACCAAGGGTCTGACCGTTTTCTCACCACATACAAGCCATTCCCACATTTCTATAAGAAGCGATGAATATTGCAATACCGTGTTGATCTCTGGCTGAAAAACTGCGAGGGTGAAGTCTAGATTGAACACTTGCAGAAAGTCTGTGATTAAACTGGCCACAAGGCGTCCTGCGAAGAATTAGATCACAGTTATAACAGAGGTGTTTACAGGTTAAACCATCAAAATAGTTGATAAAAGTAATCATTAAAAAAATAACTTGCCATCTTTAGTGCTGAGGCACTTATTCAGCTTCTCGTTTACAAGTGGAGTTTTATTCTAGTGAGGGCAAACGAGACACGACAGACACTCAGAATCCTGAACATAGACCATGAATATGTAAAAGCTTAGACTGCTGTTAGTTACCTCCACTTTGTCCTGCTCCTCTAAAGCCAGAAACACAGCAGCCCGGAGTTCGGCCTGCAAACAGACACACGGACACTAATCTGTCAAACAGCTCGTAATCATCTGTATATAAATAGAATAATGGTATAAAAATATAGCTACAATAAAGCAATGGTGAAAAATATCCAAAGGTGAAGAAGTGAAACTACACACCTATAAGGGCTGGAGAAACAGAACTATAGTAACTATTGTTTAGAGTATGTTTCAGAATGATAGGAACCATATAGAGCAGTGCAGGGATGCACTGTGTTGCAGAGGAGTTAGAGCTATAGTCAGAGGTATAGTAACAGGATGTGCTGAGAGTGAGAGCAGCGAGATTTAGGGTGTGTTTATACTTGTCAGCTTTGCTTCCATTAAACTGAACCCTGGTGTGATTGCTCGGGTTGACAGAGTAAGTGTGAATGCTTCCTTTCAAACTCTGGTGCACAATAAATAAGAGGACCGAGACCGCCTGTAAAGGTGGCCCCGCCTTTTTTAAAAATAAACTCAAGCCCGATTCATTTGAAGTATGAACACAATACTTGCATTACATTTATGGCATTTGGCAGACACCCTTATCCCGAGTGACTTACATTTATGTCATTTATACAACTGAGCAGTTGAGGGTTAAGGGCCTTGCTCAGGGGCCCAGCAGTGGCAGCTTGGTGGTGCTGGGGCTTGAACCCCCAACCTTCTAGTCAGTAACCCAACACCTTAACCACTGAGCCACCCCTGCCCTGAACCAAAGGCATCGAAAAACACTAATAAGCCACGAAAGAACATACTTACATTTATCTCATTTATACAACTGAGCAGATGAGGGTTAAGGGCCTTGCTCAAGGGCCCAACAACTTGGTAGTGCTGGGATTTGAACTCATGACCTTCTGATCAGTAGTACAATGCCTTAACCACTGAGCTACCACTGTTCAAACTGCATTGAAAACAAAAAGGTTTTGCCACCTTTACCCATTTTACTGACTCATGCTGTGTTTGCAGTTGGTAAAAATAACAGCAGGTAAACACAACCCCCATAAGGAGCCGGTGCACTGTTCTGATGACCGGCTCACAAAATATACTTCATACAAGGGTCATACGTCAGAGCCGTTTTCTTTCATATCGATACGATTATAAATTTGTGATTATGGACGCTAAGCAAACCTTAACTAATACGTAGCAATGTATCGTTTACCTGCTTTGGTCTGGACCAAGAGACGTGAACTACAAGTCTGAACACACCCTCAGTCCTTGCTTAATACCTGCCTAAAGAGGCTGATGCAGCAGAGCTTTACTTCTGTGTTCTGTCCCGCTCTCTGACTTGCTCATCTGTGTGTCGTGTCAAACACTCAATCAGGTCTTAGGGTCGTATGGAAATACCTGAGATCACTCAAATAGCAGATAAATAACAGTGTCCCTCCGTGACGTCATCGCGGGACAGAACAACCAACTTTTCTTGGGAATAATCAGAATTCAGGACCGAGCAACAAATGAACACTAAACACATACAAAAGGACTGTTTTTAATAGAAAATGATTTCATGTTTTACAGGCGAGTTTCCGGTTAAGGTCAACATGCAGCCGTTACCTGAGCGCGAGCCGGTTGACAAGCCGAGACCCTGGCTACTGTTTGTTGTCATTTCATCGGTCTAGCCGGCTAACACTGTTAGCTACAACTTTACTACACATTTACTTGCTGGGATGTGTACCGAAGACAGTAAAAGGTGTTAGATATACTTATAAACAACAAATATGAAATTACCTTAATCTTGTTAAGAACGCCATTGTTTTCCAAATTTTGAATCAGAAGGTCTCGGAGCTCCGTATCTTCTTCTGTAGCAGACATCTTTCATTCCGGTCACGTGACCACTCATGCCCTCTACCGGTGTTCCGGAGAATTATGGGAATGCTTGTGCTCGTTTACTCGTCAGTGCGCATGCGCGAAATCTTTTATTTTTTTAAAATTATATTAAAATTTTTTTTAAATCTCTCTCTCTCTGTAATATTTATAATATTAAATACATTTATGTAATATAATATAATAATATAATATATATTTATATAATGTATTTAAATATATTTATATAATATTCTATCTGATGTCTCATTAGTGAGATAAGCAAAGAATGATTGGTTGAATGTTTGTAGGATTTTCATGGAATTATGCAGCAGATGAACTGATTTCTGAATCGACAAAACAGGGAAAATGTCCCAGCAGGGTCAAATGTCTCAAACAGGATTTCTGAAATAGCCTTCTACCTGTTTGTCATACAGAGATCTTACTTAAAAGTTCATGTTCAGGAACTCGAAGCCCATTTTTTATTTGGCTCACTGTTAGATGTTATCTTTAGATAATTTGTGAAGAATGAGTGGCTGATTGTTTGCAGTATTTCTACTATAAACTATGGCTAATCAAGGAAACCTGCAGATGAACAGATTTTGCATTTGGAATCGATCCAAACAGTGTCAAAGTCACAGCAACGTCAAATGTCTGAAAAAGTTTTCCTTTAATTGAGTTTACCTTGTATTTTCCTTTATATTTGAACACTAAGAAGACGAGATATTCCATGTGGCAACACAAGTTTTATTGATTAAGAGATGTCAACACCAGCATAATAAAAATTGTACAAAGTTCACAATTTCAGAATGAAATATCACTGCAACTTGTGATCTTAAACATTTACAGTATCATATCAACCAAAAGTATCATATCAACCAAAATCATGCCATGTAATTTAAAAAAAAAAAAAAGAAAGGAAAGAGCTAGAGTTAGAGAGCAAGATAAGAAAAAGCCATGTTTCTTTTTCGAATATAAAATCCTGTTTTAAAATGATTCATTGAAGTCCTCTTCAAATGGAATCTTGTAACCTGATGAATTCACAATTAATAATAAGAAAGGTATTCTGCATTCAGGCATGTGATACTGTACTTAGTGTTATCTATTTAAATAGTTACAGATAACATTTTTTAATTAGATACTACAATATGTTCGAACAAAAGGTGAGCAGCAAAATTGTGCTTATTGTCCTTTTTCCTGCTGAATTAGTAATGAGAGGTTATGGAATGAAAGTTTGCTATCAGTCTATTAGAAGCATTACTACATCGGCAGCTGCATACACAAAGCTTTGGAGAGAAGAGAAAGAAGCTGATCTGTTATTCTGGTTGACTGCATGAGGATACATGAGGATGAGTAGCACCTTGGCGTGAATTCTTAAAAAAATGCTGCACTAGCCCGAACCGAATAAAGAAAATAGCTAAGAACAGTGGTGACAGCATGGGAAACCTGATGAATTTTATGAAGATCATGCTTAGTATACACAACCGACTCTTAAACCACTAAACTGAAGCATTAATACGATACTGCTTAATGCCAGCATGTGTTGTCAATATTTTAAAAAAATGGGGACATGCTTGGGGAGTTTAATATGTTGAGGTCAAGTGCATTTCTGTGTACAACTCTTGAGTGCACATATATTTCTTTCCTTATACATCATGAAGTCATTTCAACTGGCCATGACACCAGTAAACATTTCTGCTCACTCTGATACCGATTGCTCTTATAGTCATCCATCAACGGTTCATTGTACGACCAGAAGATTTTAGGCCTGTACAACATGCCATTGTCCAAATTATTAAAAAGCTTCTGTAAAACCTTACTCAGGTTTCCGTGATTCTCAGACTTTAAAGTGCTTCGGCTTCACCATAGACAAAACCCGAAAATCAAGACTGATAATAAAATACAGATTTTCACAAATGTAATAAATACTGCCCTTGATACATGGTACTCTGAAATGACATACCCATAATGCTTATGTCTGCAACGCTGACAAAGAAACATGTCACGTGCTTTGCATCTGATGCTGATATACAGTTTTTTTTAAATACATGATAATGCATTAGAATGACATAGTGATGAATCGGACAGTGACGTTAACCCTGTAAGTCCAGCACACACTTATTCTTCGTTCACAAACAAAGTAATTCTCTGCAAAACATTTTCTGCACTGTTCAAGCTTCTGGGCACCTCCGCATTGGTGTGTATTGTGTTTATATATATATACATACAGATGGGGGACAAATTAAAGGAAAATCTAATGTAAAGTGTGTTAGTAAGATACTGGGCTGACACAATCCCAGAAGGATGCTCTGGAAAGAAACTGAAGTAGAACTGGGTTGAGATCTGATAAGTATCATTTTTATCCTGGAAAGGGAATAAGAAAAAAGCATGAGAGAGCTGCTTTCCTTTAAATCGTCCCCCCCTTGTGTATATACCAATATAAATAACATCAAAACATGGAAACAAAGGTGTCCCTGTGCAAAACAGAACATGAGAAATGTAGAATGAAAAAAAAAAATCGATTTGGATTTGATCCCTCGTGTTTAAACCCTAAAACATGATTGTAGTAAAAGATTTATATAAAACTCAATACTTTACATTTAGTAAAAAGATTAATCAGTTTTGAGATGTTTACAATAAGAAATTGCATATACCCGAACGTTTGCATCCCATATCTAAATAAATGATTGATTCATTGTCATATATTGCTGATATGCTATTTTACTACCTACTAATATTTTTACGACCATAAATTCATAGTTTATGCTGGATTGTCTCCTTAATATCTTTCATAGTGATTGGAATTAACCAAATGGGAATCACATTTGGAGAATATAGTACAATACAGATGGTTGAAGTTATGAAATATTTCCTCACAACCTTGGGATTTGCACCAGTGGGTTTCCGTGTCATGATGTTTTTCCATCCATTTTGATCCATTTTATGTTTTGAAAATGAAACAAAAATAAAAGCTCAAAGAACAAGACATGTACTTCATTAGAGTGCCCACACTGATTGCTGCAAAATGTTTTCTGACACACAATGACAAACCCTTATGAAATTCTTTCATTAAAAAAATGATCGGTTTAACATACATCGAACAACCTACACCGTACGCGTCGGATTCCCGCCATATTTTTTTTTAAAAAAGCAAACGCTTACGTTGTAGCTGATTGCCCTTTTACGTTTCCCTCGTACCGCATTTTCAACACTATGTTTTTCCATCTTGTCCTTAAGCTTTTTTAAAACAATGATTTTTTTTTTTGTTTACAATTAATAAATACATATACACTAAAATGTGCATACATTAGCAGCTATAAACAGTACATCACATTATGTCAGGTCATATGAAAAATGTACAAAACATGAATGTTCCTCAAAACATTTGCCATTGGTAATCGTCGTTTAAAGCAAGGCAACAAATAATTAATTTATGTATTTTTTTTTTCCCCTCAAAAGCATAACAGAATCATAAATAATGAAAGATAATACAATTAATTACAGCAGCAAAAAAAATCATAATCATTATCCATACTTTTTACATGTTTTTTTTCTTTCTTTCATTTTCCTTCTTTTTGCTTATCAGTGCTTGCCTAAAGCAAAAAAAAAAAAAAAAAAAAAAAAAAAAAAAAAGAAAAAGGAGGCAGTGGCTCAGGGAGCTACACTTGTATGCCCTGCACAGCTTGTTTGATGTTCTCCAGCAGGGCTTTGTTCTCAGGGCTCTGGTACTGGTCCTGATGCGTATACATATCTGTCAAAGTGCTCACGTAACTGTCAAAGTTTTGCTCGTTCATCGGCTCCTGCGGAACAGATTGGAATCAATGAAAGGCAACGAAGGGGGAAGGATTTGAGTTATTTCTGGTGTAACAAACAAGAGACAGGGAAGTCGTACATCATAGGGAAGGATTGTAACTGCGCATTCAAATCTAACAAAGAAACAATGACGTTTCTAAACTTTCCTGGATCATAATACATATTACATCATGAAATGGTCAAATTAACAACAACAACAACAAAAAAATAAAATAGCATGTGTTATGAGGGCATGCCTTATGATGAATCTCATGCATATGAGTGTATCAGCACTGATACTAAAGAAATAAAAGACAAATTGCAGGGCCATGGAAGGCAAGAGTATCAACAAGCACCAGCTATTTAAATTATGTCTGGTTCATAGCATATTAGAAAACATGTAAATATGGCTCATAGTGGAACTCCAGCTGCATACTCTATGTTAGCTCTAATCTACAGTATGCACATTACTACTGCTCTATGACTGTGCATTCAACTCATATGAAGAAACATATATGGCCCTTTTTGCTATACAGTATTAAACACACCACAGTGGGTGCAACGGAGAAAAGGAGGGCTATAGGGAAAGAAATAATAGGAGCAATAAAAGGATAAAATTAGACTGTGGAAAATGAAAGTCTTACTCTGTGGGGCATCTGTAAACAGCAGTAATTTTTAACAGGGGTCTCTTTCAGTGGCACCGGTTTCTACAGGGGGAGAGGTGTAGAGAGAATACTATTAGCTGGACATATAGTTGTTTTTTTCTTTTCTCCAAATGCTGCAGATGTCAACGAACGGTGTACGCTGTAGACTTTACAAGAATGGACAGCCAAAAAGTTGAATGTGGACTCGAGAAACACGGCGGCCCTTATCCGTCAAAGCCGCGTAGAAACGAGCGCAGGTTTGTGCAGAAGGACGTAAACAGATCTGAGTCGGATTCATGAAAGAGACACACGACATCAAGACAAATGGTCTTTGGAACAAAGTAGATGGCTCTGTTTCAGCTGCCTGGACACAAGCTCCTGCCCCCTTATTTACATCTCATTCTCATGTACAGTACAGGCCAAAAGTTAGGACACACCTTCTCATTCAATGCGTTTTCTTTATTTTCATGACTATTTACATTGTA
>JAOTRJ010000009.1:19022671-19035968 GCA_028564905.1 Leptodoras praelongus | reverse complement strand
GCCCCACCCGGGGATCGAACCCGGGTCCTTCTTGCTGTGAGGCGACAGTGCTATCCACTGCACCACCGTGCCGCCCTTAAAAAGCTCGTTATTGTGTAAAATCGTCATCCTCAAATTAACTGGTAACTAAAGCTGTCGAATGGAGTAGAAAGTACAGCTTCCCTCAAACGTAGTAGAGTGCAGTGGAAGGATAGAGAAGCATCAAATGCATCAAAAACACAGTACTTGAGTAAACTGTACTTCCCATGACTGATGTAATAGGAGGCAGCACTGTATTGTCTCGAAATTTGTAGAAAACATTTTTTTTTCTCCCTTTAGTCGTCTCCAATTCCCACCCGTCAGTGCTTCCCCCCTTGTCACACGACGAACTGCCAGTCAGGGAAGGCGAAGCCATTGCGTGCTTCCTCTGATGCACGCGACGCAAGCCGCCACCTCTTTTTGAACTGCTGCTCATGCATCTTTCGGAGTAACGGTGTAGCGCACTTGGAGGAAAGCTCTCCCGCCCACCTCTTGTATGCATGAGCTCACAGACCCCCGTGACTGGACAGTGTCAGTCTGATTGACAAGGAGGGAGAGCGTATGCTGCCCCTCCCACCCTGAAAGCACGGCCAATCTTGCTCTCTGAGCTCCCGGCTGCGGGCAGCTATAGCAAGAAAACATCTTTTAATGATCAATCACTACTATTAACTCAATTTATCCCCACAGTAGGCTAAATCCATGTTGAGGGAAAAGAGCCCTTGATTTTCTGCTTTAAATGGTCTTCTGGTAACGAAGGCCTTGCCCTCACCTGTAGTTCGGCTCGTTGGTTGGTTTGTCTCCCTGATAACCTCTCTGCAACGTTACTGTAGAAAGTTAAACCAAAAAAACAATTTCACTGCACAACTCCCAGGTGACAGCTAAAGTCTTATAGAGTACATCGTTTATAAAAGCGCTTTACTCACAGAGGGTGGTTAGGACCCCAGTACACTCCAATCCCTGCTCGAGCTCCATGGTTCCCATTTTTTGAACAGCAGCCATCTGTGTACACCACTACTGAATCTCCTACAGCCAGAACCAACACATACAGCCGGTAAGCCGCAATCCAGACTTCTCCTCCTTGCTGTTGTTTGGTGGCAGATTAACAAGAAACCTCTCACCCTATACAATTATTGAGAGGATAGTTTCAAATGTATTACCCATGTAAGTGAACCCGCCAGTACTGCTGGCAGCAGCGGGCTCAACTTTCGCTCGTTTTGCACTCCCTTCCTCAACCTTGTCGTCTTCAATGGACCTTTTAGAGGCAACAGGAACAGCTGTGGAGTGAAGCGTGGCTTCAGGACCTACTGACACAAAGTGAATACCAGCATCTCGATGAACTAAAGTTTGGACAGATATTACAGCTTTCAATTACTGACAGGGAGAGTTAAACTGAATGACAGTAATAAACACCGACCCATTTGGAACCAGGAATTGGTTCAGAAACAAAGAAATTGTGTTTTAAACTCTGCAACTAAAACTCATTACACAGCTGAGAGGGGTAATAGGACCCTGAAGCCATAACACTGTGGAAAATAACTAACACATGAAGCTGTTTTGCGTGCTAATGCTGCTGCTGTTGAACCCTTGAGAAAGACCCTCAACCCGCTGCTCAACCCAGGTGCTGCACACACAGCGCCGGTCCCAAGCCTGGGTAAAGGGAGGGTTGTGTCAGGAACAGCATCCAGATGTAAAACCTGTGCCGGATTAAGACACGGTGACCCCAAGATTGGGAGCAAGCCATTAAAAGGAAGAAAAACGGCTTCCCATCCATTTTTGGCACACCAAGGTAAATAGTGTATGAAGGAGTCCTGTGATTTTAAATTCTTTCAATTCAGGTGAGGAAATATCTAAGCTACAGTTTAGGCAATTTGACTCAAATCGAAATATCAAATTAGCTAAGAAGTAACAAGTTTGGATTCTGGGGTTCAGCCACATCCAACTATCCACCCTACAGGACATCCACCACACAGACTGTCTCAGTGAGACCCCCGACACATTAAAGTCTGCGGTCATCCAGCACATCCACCATCCTCCCTTTTCCCATCAGGACCACCAGCTCTGAATACTGCACTGCACTGCACTTCTGTACACATGACCATAAAGTGACTTGAGTGAAAGGTCTACAGAAATGTCTACAGCTCTAATCGACATTAAGTTGACCGGTCACATTTAAATACTATTTTTGAAACCTATCTGTACTGAAGGGCTCTCTGGATAAGCTCTAGATTGTATCATCTGTCACTTTATATAAAGATTTATCTTAAAACTCTAACTTCGTTCAACTGATCAAGAAAAGGAAGAACAAATATAAGGCAGAAATGATTACTCTCTGCGGATGTTTTCTCGTTCCTTACAAAAGCCCACGCTTCATCTTCAGCAGCAAACTTTTTATAGCGTGCATCTGGGAATCTGTCCACCTGGAATTTGCATTCTTCCCTTTGGGATAAAGAACAGATAGAGAGATAGATCTTTATTAATCCTGAAGGAACCTGCACTCTTATAGTAGTAGAATATACATTAGCACATAAACTTGCATATATTTGACAGACATAAGAATAGACACCAGTTAAAAATAGGACATACAAGAACAGAAATAAATGTATATCCATTAGCTATGTTTACATAAACTAATATCTATATTTACTTAAGCATATGAGAGTTTGGTGTATTTAGGTGAGCACAGGTATTGCTCTAAGAGGAATGAGGTAGATTAATAAGTGTATTAAGTATTTACAGTGTAAAGTCCACAGCCAAGGTGTCACTGAAGAAGTGGATTATGATGCATTAACAGTGAAAGCATGTATTATGAGTTATGATTGGGATTCAGGACAGTTCAGAGAGCAGGAGATCAGGACTGTCTGTGCAGTATGGAGAGGATGTAGAGCTTAATAGCAGCAGGTTAAGAGATGTCACATGGTGCTCTTGAACACAGCACAGCTGGATCTCAGTGATCTGGTGAGGTGCACAGGGGTGTGAGGTGCACAGGGGTGTGAGGTGCACAGGGGTGTGAGGTGCGTGAGGTGAACAGGGGTGTGAGGTGCATAGGGGTGTGAGGTGCGTGAGGTGCACAGGTGCGTGAGGTGCACAGGTGCGTGAGGTGCACAGGGGTGTGAGGGGTGTGAGGTGCACAGGGGTGTGAGGTGCACTGCGTGTTCAGAGTGAGGATGTGAAGAGCTGCTCCTCTCACCATGTCTGGTACACACCCGGTCTGTGTCCCTTCCTCACGGCGTAAAAGAATTTGCCCTTCTTGCCCATTTCCTCAGCCCTGACACACAGAGCTCTACGTACAAACCCGGAAACGCTGGAGAACCTCAACATAACCTCTCACTCCATGCTAATAAACACGATAACCAACACAAACCAGTACTCACTGAGAAAGAAAGCGCTTTAGAAAGAAAAGTACGAGGCCTGAAGCTAAGGTTTACTGAGACGCGACCGAAAAAGTAGCGGCTGTTAGGCAGCTAATTAGCAAAACATGGCGGATCTCATGCGTCGGCAATTTCACGCTTTCCAAAACGGAGGTAAAGGAAGGTACAGATATACAAAAATTAGAAATAAGAAAATATCTCTGCTGTTTCTAACAACACGAGAAACAAAAGCCCGTTTTCTCTGCTCCTGCCAGTGAAACGCGGCGCCGTTTCTTCTTGATATTTATAGCGGTGCGCAAAACCCCGTCCTGCTGCTTTACTGCCACCTCCTGACCGCACCGGGGTGTAGCCGGGAAATCTAATACACCCCATACACCCCACAGCGCGCGCCCTCTACAGACCGGAAGAGCAAACGCGCTTCCCGCGCACATTTCCCATGATCCTCAGGGCGACGCGCTTTTACCGGCCTCTCGCGAGATTACGGCCTCTTTCCAGGCCGTCGTTGACTGAGGTAGGTTAGTTCAGTGAAGTGTCTTCAACACGAAACGTGCTAAAATGGCGAAAATAGGCAGTTTGTTACAGGTTTACTTGGTTATATCGGTTAAGTTCAGCGTGATACGTTAGATAAAGGCGGTTGTTGAGTCGGATGGCAGTTTGGAGGCAGTAGTTTTAGGGTTGAGACATGGCTAGCCGAGGTGACTTGCTGTACGCGGGGAAGCGCGGTGGTAGAAAGGGCTTGGGCCCGTCTGAGGCTCCTGTGTATTGGGGGTATGTTTTTAGGTCATTTTATTAATTTGGTCTCCTGTTTGAATGTAAAACTGAGTGAAAGTGTGTCCAGTGGATACTACTATTGCCTTCTTCCCGGTGGGGTACTGAGGTTAGCGGCGCTGCTAATGGTACCACGCTGAGATGTCTTCTCTCACACCGAGCACTTTGTTACTGTCTGTTCAGCAGCTGTGTAGAGAAAGTGCTCACTGTCCGTCAGAGACTAGTTAATTAATGCCTGATGGGCTGGTTAACTGGTCAGTGGCTGTGTAATGAGCTAGAGTATGTGTGCTAGTTCTGAGGTTTGTGTAGCTCGAGAAGCAGAAGCTGGTGTGTGAGCTCCTTACTCACTGTGTGTGTGTGTGTGTGTTTCAGTCATAGGCCATGTTCAGTACCAGCGCGAAAATCGTGAAGCCGAACGGCGAAAAGCCAGATGAGTTCGAGTCTGGCATTTCTCAGGTAAGGTAATAAAACTTACTCTCATCACTCCCTCCTGTCATTCGTCCCTGTGCTGAAAGTTTCTCCTCGTGTCTCTGGATCAGGCTCTTCTGGAGCTGGAGATGAACTCGGACCTGAAGGCTCAGCTGAGGGAGCTCAACATCACTGCTGCTAAGGTCAGAGCACGCCATCAACATGGTTATTGAACATGGGGTTTACACAGTGTGCCTTGTTTAGTGTCTCTGGACATGCAGCGGCTTTGGAGATGATACATGCTCTTGCTTCATTACCTGCTGTTAGTCTTACCTTTTTAAACTGGAAAGAAGGAAAACACTTTATAAACTGTAACTTCAGTTACTGAAGTAAAATGTCAGCTGCAAGCTAATCCATATTGTCTAACGAGCTGCTGTTTCAGCATATTCTGTAACACTTCATTTGGACTTTTAATTACTGCCTGGGAATAAACTCCTGTGACTAATGTGTTTATTGTAAATCTAAGTTCTTAAAGTTGGCTCAAAGGAATATGTGATGTCCAAGATTGTTAGACATGATCAATTTTAATACCCATGTTTCTGATCTCTGTAATGAAGACAGCTGTGTTTGAATCCACTAAAGGCATCTTGCAGGTCTTGGTCAGCTAGGCCATAGACATGCAAAATAAAATAGATCTCAAGCTGTTACTTTCATTACGTATTTCCATCTTGTCTGTCTTTATATTCTTTGTAATCCAGCTGTTCTGAGTCAGACAGAAGGGAGTGGGTTCTCATGGAAGTCTAGACCAGGGGTGTCGAACTCGATCCACAGAGGGCAGGTGTGGGTGCAGGTTTTCCTTCCAACCAAGCAGAAGCCACATCTCATTCCACTGCTTTTTAATCACTGGATCCAATCAATGGATCTTGACTTTCAGCAGTCTGTGGCTGTTTCAGTGCAGCTACAAATCCTAGAGTTATCTAACTTTGATGATGCACTAATCAGACACAAGTGGTACTTTTTTATTTATTTTATTTTTTTAAACCACCCAACGTGGACATCCTGTGAGTCGGCTCTCATGTGGCTCTGTCCGTGTGGCGTATGGGAGCGTAGCACTCTAGTGCCATGACGTACAGTCCCGTTCCACGACGTTGGATAGCATGCATGTCCCCGGCTTTTAGCTGGTGAGGACAGCGTCCTGTATATTCCTAGGTCTTCCCAGAGCCTCATGGGCTGTTACTGGGGAGGTAAACCATGCAGGGCATAATCTCAGTCTCTGAGCATGTTTCTTCTGTTGTATGCTAATGAAATGTCAAAGTTGTGAGCGCTGGGGTTGAGAAACACTGTTGGCTTTTTGTCTGTTTAGGAAATCGAGGTTGGTGGTAGCAGAAAAGCCATCATCATCTTCGTGCCCGTGCCTCAGCTGAGGGCCTTCCAGAAGATTCAGGTGCGGCTCGTGCGTGAGCTGGAGAAGAAGTTCAGTGGCAAGCACGTGGTCTTCATTGCACAGGTAAGAACAACAGAGCCCATGCTGTGTGCTAACCTTGTCACATGGTCTGGCTTCCTGGAAACATAAGGTTAGAAATGGTGGCTGAAGTAATTGAAGTCCAAATGTTTGACCAGCCAGTTAGTGTCTTATGCACCGTGGCACAGACTCGTCTGTTTATCAAAATGGTTCTTTATTGCCCGTGTCTGTCTGACTTCTAGTGAGGCAGGATTCAGAAACGCGTTGACTAGCTGTTTTTGGTCACGGTGTTACACTGCTGAGAAACATGAACTAACTGGAGTGTATTTCAGCAATCACTAAGTGGGCAGGAAGTTTTTTCTGCTTACTGGTAGAGAGATAAGAATTGGCCAGTGCCTGCCACGTCTGGAGTGAGTTGTCTAGTTTAAATGCTCAACGCAATTCCTTCATATTGCACACCCAGGATGGTTTTTTTTGTCCACTAGGGCTGAGCTGTGTGACCGTGCCTTCATTATTCTGTTAAATTGTTACAGTACATTTGAGATCTTGTGTTGTATTGCATATTGAACATTATTTTCTGTTTGTAGTTGTTTACTTTTATAACCATTAATTAAAATCAAGTGAACTTGTTGGTTTTAATGCAGTGTTGCAAAATTGCTCTCTGTGGCTATAGATATGCTTTAGAAACATGATTGTCACTCCCTTGGCATTTGAATCTATTGAGTCTGATCCAGGATGAATCTTTAAACCAAGTCATCTGCAGAGGTTTTTTTTTCTGGGTTGGCCAAAATAATAGTATCTCTGAAGAGAAGCTGTGGGATCATAAGTGCTTATAATTGGACACCACCAACGTGGACATCCTGTGAGTCGGCTCTCATGTGGCTCTGTCCGTGTGGCGTATGGGAGCGTAGCACTCTAGTGCCATGACGTACAGTCCCGTTCCACGACGTTGGATAGCATGCACGTCCCCGGCTTTTAGCTGGTGAGGACAGCGTCCTGTATATTCCTAGGTCTTCCCAGAGCCTCATGGGCCATTACTGGGGAGGTAAACCATGCAGGGCATAATCTCAAACCAGCTGCTGAGATGACGCTTTAGAAATGTCAAGTTGTTAAAATAAGGTTGTTTGTTTTGCAGAGGAGAATCCTGCCCAAGCCCACGAGGAAAAGCCGCACAAAGAACAAGCAGAAGCGTCCAAGGAGGTAAGCCTGGGCATTTGTTACTGATTTTAGTTAATGTGATTGGATACTTGTTCTTGTACTAGACATGTAAGTTTTATATTTGCGGTCAAAAAAAAAAATAAATCCAACGTGGACATCCTGTGAGTCGGCTCTCATGTGGCTCTGTCCGTGTGGCGTATGGGAGCGTAGCACTTTAGTGCCATGACGTACAGTCCCGTTCCACGACGTTGGATAGCATGCATGTCCCTGGCGTTCAGCTGGTGAGGACGGCGTCCTGTATATTCCTAGGTCTTCCCAGAGCCTCATGGGCCGTTACTGGGGAGGTAAACCATGCAGGGCATAATCTCAAATAATTTCCATATTAAACATGTTGGGCAGTAGATTATTTTACTTTTTAAGAAATAACTGGCAAGGGACTAAAGATCTCTGCAGCTTTGTCAGTAAAAAGCTTGAACCCATGTTTATTTAGGATTGGGTGATTATAGCCAAATGGTTATTCATGGTATGTTAGTGATCACATTAAATCAGTAAAGCCAGCAGATTGTGATGAGTACCATATTGTCATTTTTGGTGTTTCTTGTTTCTTTTACCAAACTTTTATATTGTCATTGAAATCCAATTCTATTGAATGTTTAGGAAAAATATTGAACACCAAATGATTATAAAAAAAAAAAATAATAATGATCCTGTTTCTAAACCAAGTATTAGAACAAACCCACCGTTATTAAACTAGGATTAGTTAAATGAGCATCTTTATTTGCACTAGCCTTTGAGAGTTATGTTTAGTCTAGCTAGTGATCAGGACTAGTCGCTTTTACCATGTGTGATGGTCATTGGTGCATTTAGTTTAATTGAATTACTAATGGACCAGTGATGGCAATTAAGAGCTGAAAGTATGATCTCAAAGACAGCTTGAGTGATTTTTCTTGTGATGAGTAATTCAGATGTTTTCACTGGCAGATTGTGGCCACAATGCAGACTTGTTCAACATCTCACTGTCGTTACTGTCTCTCTCCACATGCTTAATAAAATCCATACCATAGGAAAATGTGACTGGTTTACTGTTTTAAGTCATAACGCCCCATACTATGCATGCACAAGTGCAGTTTGCATTTCAGAATTTAAAATGGCCAGTCTGTTTAAGTATTGCTTAAAGTTAAAGTATTAACTTTGCTTTCATCGCCGGTAGAGAAGTGGGCGATTTTAGTATGCAGAGCTGTTTGCATTGTAATAAACTGTAGCCAAAACTGCAATGTACCGTAGTAATTCATTTTGGTGCTCATTGTAAATATTTCCTGAGTGTCATTATGGCAAATGGAGCATATAAATATTTCCTAAATTATTTTTGTAGACATTTGAAGTAACCTTCAGAATTAAATGTGACTTTTCAGAAACTTTCAGTACTTGGATACTTTAGGGTGTTCTGCAGTTTGCTGGAAGATTAAATGGTCATCGTGAGGTTTAATTGTAGTTCTGTCCTACAGCCGAACTCTTACTGCTGTGCACGATGCCATCCTTGAGGATCTGGTCTACCCCAGTGAGATTGTTGGCAAGAGGATTCGCGTGAAACTGGACAGTAGTCGGCTCATCAAGGTCCACCTCGACAAGGCACAGCAAAACAATGTCGAACACAAAGTAAGTGCTACTTCTGTGCACAACAGCTGAACCAACGTGGACATCCTGTGAGTCGGCTCTCATGTGGCTCTGTCCGTGTGGCGTATGGGAGCGTAGCACTCTAGTGCCATGACGTACAGTCCCGTTCCACGACGTTGGATAGCATGCATGTCCCCGGCGTTTAGCTGGTGAGGACGGCGTCCTGTATATTCCTAGGTCTTCCCAGAGCCCACGGGCCGTTACTGGGGAGGTAAACCATGCAGTGTACAATTTCTCTTGCATGTACAGGTTTAAGTGATATGGCTTGTACAAGCTTTAGGACTGATTGTGGGTCATAATTAGTCCAACACAAACCTTTGAAATTATTTCTTGAATATAGAATATAAACTGAAAATGACAGCCAGTAAAATTGGAAACCACCAGTTTTACTTGAGTTTATTAGCCAGTGAAGGTTATTTTTACATGTATTAAATTAATTTAGCATTTTTCTGAGAATTAATTTTGTATAAATTCTTTCCTAGGTCGAGACCTTCGCTGGCGTCTATAAGAAGCTCACAGGCAAAGATGTTGTATTTGAATTCCCTGAATTCCAGCTGTAAAGTGCAGATGGCAGAATAAATTTGTATACCATCATGTGCACCATTGTGTTTTCTTTAATGTGCAGGGACTTGCACCTAACTGAGCAGGGCAGTGCCGTGGCACAGAGAGCAGCACTCCCATCTTACTGCAGGAAGCACCCCTCTGGTTCAGTGTCCGAGCCAGCCTCCGACCTGTGTGGAGTCTGAGAACTAAACGAGAGCACGGATGCAGTGTCAGGCCATGCTGCAGTGACTGGGGTCTGCCCAGAGCATGAAACTATCTATAGCAAGAGTCTTAGTTCACTACCTACTGTGTACGGATCTTGGTAGTGATGACTCCATCACTATGAAAGAAAGCCTGCAATTAGATGTTTGATACTGAAGATTCATTGTATAGCTCTAATAAAAAAATGAAAGTTCACAAACGCCTTCCCAAAATATGAAGGTACATTTCATCTATATCAATTTGCATGTGCTCAATCTGCAAAACGAAATACACGATGTATGTTTGTGTGAATAAAGCAGTAGCATATGGTAAACCTGTGTACCTCGCAGGAAAGATGGAACCGTGCTTCTTTAATACTAGGCTCCTAACCAGTCGGGGACGGCAGAATAAACACAATCTATACTTAAAACTTAGAATTTTCACCTGCCATTCTTTGTGATTACTGTCTGACCAGGTGAGTACAAACAAAATTAATGAGTATAAAATTATAAGTTCAATTTTATTTTGGCCCCCCCTAACAAGGGATATCAGTTGCTGCTCTGTGGATAGTAAATATTTCACAAGCAGTATTTGGCTGTGAAGAGAAAAAACTGCATATTACGAGTGAGATGCAGCTGTGTTCTTTGTTAATTAATGAAGACCTGCAATAATAAAGTGAAATCTTGTTGCTAATGACTGAGACCCAGATACTGCAATTCTGCTTATTTCTTCTTGATAAATGTGAGCTGGTTTATTGGCTACCTTATTTGTGGTAAAAGCAGTATAAATACTGTAGTATGTACCTGGGTCTTAATAGTAAACAGTGTATCTTTACTGGCTTTATTTTAGTGGATTAAAATGATTGAGAGTACTTTAATGAGTCTTGGGCAGCTGCGTATAATTGCTCACAGTTCACTTGCAACAATCAATTTACATCAGTTTGGATTCTCTTTGTACATCTGTCCCTTTCTGGTGCTTGAAAGCAGTGTTCCCTGATTATATTACAATGGATTATTCCACTAAAGGGTGTATTTGGGAGCCGGATGCATCGTGCGTTTTAACACCTGACATTTCGCATAAACTTGTACTGTGCATCGCTGAGGCAAAATAATACAAACCCTATTTCCCCCCCAAGTTTTCTAAAAAAAAAAAAATGCAATAAAATCTCACATTTGTTTATTCACTGGAACCTTTATTTAACAGACAAGACAAATAATGTTTTGTGTTTTTAATGAATTTAATTCTAATTGTTGAAAATAAATCGAGAAATTGTTGCCTGCAACACACTCAGAGAAAGTTGGAACAGTGGCTTGTTTGGGGCAGTGTAGGTCAGTGGTTAAGAAGTTGGACTACTGATCTACAGGTCGTGATTTTGAATCTCACCACAGACAAGCTCTCGCTGTTGGGCCCCTGAGCAAGGCCTTTAACCCTCAACTGCTCAGTTGTGTTAATAAGATTAAATGTAAGTCGCTCTGGATAAGGGCATCTGCTAAATGCCATAAATGTAAATGTTTACCACTTGCTCACTTCACCTTTTCTTTTAATTATGTTTTTTAATTGTTTGGGATTTGATGAATTTAATAGTTGCAGTTTTACAAGTGGAATTTTTGCCCATTCTTTCTGTGTATAAGACTTGAGCTACTCAACAGTAGACAGATCTGGACTGCAGGCAGGCCAGTCAAGCCATGCACTCTATGTCTATGAAGTCATGCTGTTGTAACTTGTGCAGAATGAGTCCTGACATTGTCCTGAGACATGCTTTGTCTTGATGGCAGCATGCATCTCTGTAAAATATCAATACAGTATGAGCCTCTGCATCAATGGTACCTTCACATATGTGTGGATCACCCAAGTCATCACAGCTGCTAGTTTTTGGTGTCAGTCTGGATGGTCTTTTTCATCTCCAATAAGTGAAAACGTGGACGCATTTGGCCACAGAACACGTTTCCACTGACTTTTTGTCCACCTCGGATAGCTTCGGGCTTAGAGAAGTCGCTGGTGTTTCTGCATAAAATGAATGTCTGGCTTCCCCTTTGCATAATACAGCTTCAGGTTACATTTCCTGATGGAGCGGTGGACTGTGTTAAGGACTGATATTCCAAAGTCCTCCCGAGCCCATGTGGCTGTATGACTGTTAATCCTAATTAATAGTCTCTTGGAAGCATATTTCAGAAGTTTAAAGCAGAAGTTTAGCTTTCATGAAGTCAACTTCTTCTTCAAATAAATTATATATTATCTCCAAGTAATATAGCTTTTGGGAACAGGCTACCTCAGTTTTTTGAATAGCTCTTTATAGATCCTTGACCACAAATACTTCATGTAGTGGAAGACAGATCCCAAGGTTTGGTGCTTTTTTTATTTAAGCATTTGACTGTAATAGACTTAACTGTTGTAAATGAGCTCAGAAAAAGGTCCTGTTGATTTGTTATGGTTAATGTTAACCTACTTCACAATAAAGGTTACATCACGTCAAGGTTACGTTTTTTTATAATCAGCCATGTGACCACCTCTAGACATCCCTTTGCCACCCCTGGACCACCCCAGGTAAAACATTGCTAGAACTGCCTCTGCTGCCAGATACTAGTTAACATTACAAAATTCATTAATTACCATATTCTTGAATTCAGTACCGACTAAAAACCTAAATGTCAATCGCTGAATATTGCAGTTTTTCCCCAATTATGAAGGTTTGCTTGTTTAGATGTTGTACTTTGAAATACAGAAAGTTAACTGTGATGATGTTGTTTAACATAATCAACATAATCAAATAATCAAATCAAATACATTCATTCATTTTCTTAACCGCTTATTCCTTTTCAGGGTCACGGGGGAGCTGGTGCCTAGCCGGCAGCATTACACACTAGGGCCACTTTAGAGACACCAATCAACCTTATGTGCATGTCTTTGGTCTGTGGGAGGAAACCGGAGTACCCGGAGTAAACCCATGCGGACACGGGGAGGACCCAGACCTCCCCACCTGGGGATCGAACCCGGGACCTTCTTGCTGTGAGGCGACGGTACTACCCACCGAGCCTCCATGTCGCCCCAAATCAAATACAATTGTGTAATTATTGTCTAAGGAACATAACTGACAGAAAGAACTCCTTTACGAGTGTGTTGGCTTCCATATCTATAAATAAATAAAGGCTCTAGATGACATGAAATTGCAGTCAGAATGAATGCACCATGAATGCATAAGCCTCAGCGTCCGAGGACACACTGGACCACGTTTATATTTATATGTTGGCACTAACTGACCTGCGTTTATTCACAAATGTGTATTATTTTATTTAGCAAATGCTTTCCTAATTTGTCTGCTATTGTATATTCTACCTTCAGAAACGTTCAGCACACTCTTGGGGGTACTGAATGAGGAGATTAATCACTCAGCAGTCTTTGGAGTTGATGACCTTGAGGGACTCCTCTCCCATAAGCTGAGGGTAAATTGACTGGAAATTCACTTTCTGCTTTTGCATCTGAAATCACTTGTTTTTACTGCTAACCAAGTTACCTGTGTTTTGCCTGAGCCTGACTTATACACAGGTTTCATCCTTGTTATCACCATCTTTAGCTCTCTCTCTCTCTCTCTCTCTCTCTCTCTCTCTCTCATGTAAGCCTTTTTTGTGTGGAGTTTGCATGTTCTCCCCGTGTTCGCGTGGGTTTCCTCCGGGTACTCCGGTTTCCTCCCACAGTCCAA
>JAOTRJ010000009.1:18846678-18858712 GCA_028564905.1 Leptodoras praelongus | reverse complement strand
CCACAGTCCAAAGACATGCACGTTAGGTTGATTGGTGTCTCTAAAGTGGCCCTAGTGTGTGAGTGTGTGCGTGAGTGAGTGTGCATGTGTGTGTCCTATGATGGATTGGCGCCCTGTCTAGGGTTTTTCCTGCCTTGCGCCCTATACTGCCGGCTAGACACCGCCTCTCCCGTGACCCTGAATAGGAATAAGCGGTCAAGAAAATGAATGAATGAATGAATGAATGAAGTAAGAAGTATAATTAGGGTAGGTTACTGCTAAAAGCTGAGAGCTGTTTCATTCAAGATATGTAAACAAATTGTAGTCCCTAACCAAATACTTTCATATTTATTTTCATGTCAGTCAGAAACAAAAAGAAAGCCTAAGTTTTCAATTAAGCCACTTTGAGCTGTAAGCTGAACAGGAAGAGGATGAATGTCTCTTGCATGACCTTGGAATGGGAAGGAATTGTACAGTGGTGGATAACTGCTTCTCACTGTCAGGCTGAGTGAACAAAATCTAAACCTGTTGCATAAAGTAAACTATAAAGTAAAACTATAAGAAACACGATGCAGTTCTACTTTTACACACTAGAGGTTATTGCTGATTCACTAGGGGTTTCGACTAAACACTAGTTGTTGGACTAAACTGAATATACTGCTGAATCCTATACACAGAGTGTGATTTGACAAGGGATGCAAGTGGATCTCACCTACATGGTATAATGTAAAAAAAAAAATCACCTCTTTGTGATCAATTTTTAACCGCATCCATGTTTACCCATGTTGTACATATCAGGAGTTCTTCGTGTCAAACTGCACTCCGGAGCAGTGCTAAGTACACCTGCTTCAGTGGTGGTTATACATACATGCACATTCTTCATAAATAATGAAGTAAACTGTTTCATAGTGCAGCATGGCAAGCACACACACTGGAGATACAACAAGAGCTGTAGGCTTTTTCTTTTGTTTAAACTTTAGGTTCTGTCTAATTTACATGAACATAAGGCTGACATAGGTGCTCTGTAAAGGTTCTTCACGCAGCTCCATTTCATGCGTCTGCCAACTCACTTGTTTTATTTATCTTATTCGTGCAAGATGACTATCCAGACAAATATGCCAAGTCTTTCATCTTATCTTTTGCCGTCACATTTTTCTGCCGTCAAATCATACTGGATTCAGTCATTAAGCCCAAGCCTACAAGAGCGCCAGTTGACGTGACCTCCTCAGCAATAAAAAAAAACTGCACAAGAACAGCACAGGCCACACAGATGATAAAAAAAGACTGTTTTAGCTTGCCATTTATGTAACTGGCATGTACATTAATCTAACAAGAACACTGTTGCGGATCTTACATCTTGCCCTTTGCCAACCCACACATGTGAAATTTTGCGATATGGCACCTAACAGGCTTCAGTAAATCAATGATTTTGAAAAGGGCGCATAAGCACATGCAGGTCGATGTCCACTCTGCTCTTTCTGCCAGTGTCAGAGAGCTGGAAAAAAAAGACCTCCCTCCCTCAGGCAGGGCAATCCATCAACACAGGACCTGGCCTTCAGACTAAACACACTCTCATTATAGCAGGTCAGGGCCTCTGAAAGCCTCTGCATACATGTTTACTATTACCACACAAATGACTAAACAAGTATGCCATAGCAGGAAGACAACAAACAACACTGTACTGTACTGAACACGTGCTTTGTGGTGGTTTACTGATAGTGCAATGATGGCTACAGCTTAGCTGATGAATGAAAAAGAAATGCATTAGACGTTTCTGAGACAAGCACAGGACATAAGCCTTCCTGGTTCCCCTTGGAATGAAGCATTAGCACTTCTTATAGTTTATATTTACTTCAGGAAGGACTGTAAATGACCTGTAAAATTCGGATCTGCACTCAGATACATTTAGTATCACTTTCTGCGTGATCCCAGCCAACAATCTTTTAGGTTAGTAGAAAGTTCTGGTTCTAAAATATGTTTCTTAGCAAGAATATTTCATCTGTCAAGTTTATGAATGGCCCTATAAAACATTTTGGCTGTAAATAAATTACCACCATGCTCAAGAATGTGTGAGCAACATTATTATCAGACTGCAGAGCAACCCCTTTCCTAAAGCACATTTCAGACCATTATGTAAACATTATTTCTGTAAGGTTGCAGCCCAACCTTCTTATAACATTTTGCTTTACTGAACAATATGATTACATTTCCTGTTAAGGATGATTTCAGGCTTTACAAGCTTTATTTCCAGACATGACTGGCTTTTCTTTTTACCTCAGAACTTCTACATCCAATGCTAAATACTTTACCAGTATGTTTATATAAAACACAAAAGTAGTACAATGCTGTAATATACTAATATGTGCAGCGATCAGTATTCATTGGTATTGTCTGCAAAAAAAAAAAATATGCAAAAAGATTACATAACTCACTGTCCTATACACACAGAGGTGTTCGTGTGGTTTTGGAGAACAGTGGCAGACAACAAGTACAACCAAGTGTGTGTGCAGACAAACGCTCACCGGAGTGTTAAGGACGCCTTGTTTACGTTCTCGTCAAGAGGCAGCAGGGATTCCCATATTTAAAGTTGGGGGATGTGGAATCACTACAGTATGTATTGCACTTGTGAAGCTGCTTATCTAACCCTGATAACAACACACTCCTCCGCAGCCATGCTCTTTCAAAATAGAGAAAGTGAAGTAATGGAAAAACAGAGGGATTTGTAACTAAAGAGATTTCAATGTGCTTTTTTAATTGTGTTTTTTTTTATGAAATACGTCTTTACAATTTTTATGAGGAAAAAAAAAACTGCAATGTACTTTCCACTTACACATTTTACATCTTAACCGTTGAGGGTGTTAGGTAAGCGACATGTTTAAGCTAACCTCATAAGCCCCAGTAAACGCTTGGCAACTGCTTATTCACACAGCTTTATAGCCCCCAGAAACAAAAGTGTGACATAACACTCACAACAGGCCATCTGCATACCTGCTGAACTGTGCTTTGAGTTCACACGTCTAACGGTGGCCATTACCCGAGCCATGTCCCCGCAGACCAAAGCAGGCAGGCGCATTCCTAATCAATGGCCAGGATGTAGCCCAAATTAACTCACTTATGTGAATGTGATTCTCCACCCGAACTGAACGGCTACTTCTGAAAGGGTGACATTTGTTTTTAATGGTTTGTGCTTGAAGGTATAAGGTTAAAAAAAATGGAGATTACTGGAACTACATTATTGGAACTACACTCCAAAGACATCTCAGGAGAATAATCAGATATGTGTCCAAAATGAGTTTTATTAGCAAGTGTGGCTGCCGCAGGACTTGGGCCATGCAGTTACCTAATCCGAATATGGCCTTTTGTGATTCAAGGAATATCGAACACACACCAGTCTGGGGGTCATTCAGAAGGAATAAATTCCTTCATCTTCGATATCAGATAGTGGATAGTCAGGGCTGCCTATCGATCTTTTCCTTCTGTGCTGCTTTGGGGGGAGCAGCAGTGCCCAGTCTTTGGACGATAAGCACCAGCCAGGAGATGAGTCATTCCCATCTGGAGGGCTCTCGTTCTTTCAAAGTCTCTCTTCTGTACTGTCTTGGACTTTCTCTCTTTCTGTCAGATTCTTTCTTTCCTTCTCTCGCTGATAGGTATGTTATAAAAGTGCCATCTAATTTACTGTAACACACCAGTACTCAGAGCAGGAGGCTATAACTGATGGGGGTAGGGAAGGGAGAAGACACTTAATGTGCCAGTAAGAATTGTTAAAAGGCACCGTTTTAAAGCTTCACACCCCACCCCAAACCCTACATTATACATATTTCAATATAGTGGGGCAAAAATCCATTTAGTTAGCACCATTCCTGTATTAAATCCTCAAATGATGATAGAAAAATAATGAAAATCTGATGTAAATAAAACAACCTTGAAATTATTAAACCATAAGGAGTCTAAAATGTCACGAGCCATGAGTCAGGCACGATGATTGCAGATGTTCAAATGGCTCTGAAGCAGCTGACCTTTAGCCACCTCAGTGGTTGATCGGTGGTGTGGGCCAGTAGCAGTGTGTTGTGGTGGTGGAAAGTAATCTGAAGCAATATCTCAATATCTCGGTGTAAAAGTGACCCTGCATTGCCTGCGGGAGGCAAGAGGCAGGGCAGGATCCTCTCGCTGCATTTCTCCTGTCGCTGTAACCACATGAGTATAGCAGAGGGGAGGCTGCACTGTGCTAGTGACTATGGGCAGTGTGATTTCAGAGGGGTAAATGATTGCCCTCTAGGGGACAGAGAGAGAGAGAGAGAGAGAGAGAGAAGCTGCTTATCAGTGGAAGCTTGGCAGCAGTCTATAGCTGCTGGTGTCTGTGGTGGCCTGCAGGGCAGACAGAGGAAACTCCCTTTATCCTTTTCCTTACTCTTCACATAAAGAGACAAGAATATGACTTTCCAAAAATGTATGAAATTTCTTTAATTCAACAATTAAGCTTCATCTGTAGATTTTTCCTGTCATATTAAATGCCAGCACACAGATTTTCTGTTATGCAGATACACAATTATAGGAATATTACAAGCCACCAAACATTACAAACACCGCAGCTCATGCGCCACAATGACTTTTCAATTAAAACAAGAGCATTACAACAAATGTTAATTTCTTTCGCCAGGGCCCAAAATCCAGACTGTCTTATCCGCACATTTCGTGTAATAACGTGATGTCTATCTCCTGACAAGACCATGTTCTTTGAAATTCCCCATGCGCTTCTAACACTGATAACCCCGCCCACAAAAACCCTCCACCAATCACATCCCTGCATTCGACGCGAGGTGGTAACGGAACAACCGAAGAAGCTTGAGGGGGCGGGGCAAAGTCGCGCTATTGGATAATTATACGTGACGTATCAGGTGTGGAAAAAACGCCGAGAAGTAGTTAAGAAGGGAGCCAGTAAGTTTGGAAAGAGGTTTGACTTGAGCTTTAAAGCTGCGGGAAGGAGGAAAAATCAGAGCGAGTGAAGAAAGGAGCGAGTGTTTGAACGAGAGAAGTGTGAAGCCGCACAGCGGACCATGGTACAGCAAACTGAACACAGCGAGACGGAGAGCGGCGCATCCCGCGAGGCCACAGACACGGAGGAGACCGAGATGAGCGTCTGCAGCCCCGTGCCGCCAAAACCGGACTGGTGCCGGACGGCCACCGGCCACATCAAGCGGCCCATGAACGCGTTCATGGTGTGGTCAAAGATCGAGCGGAGGAAGATCATGGAGCAGTCTCCGGACATGCACAACGCCGAGATCTCCAAAAGACTCGGCAAGCGCTGGAAAATGCTGAAGGACAGCGAGAAGATCCCGTTCATCCGGGAGGCAGAGCGGCTGCGCCTGCAGCACATGGCTGACTATCCAGACTACAAGTACAGACCGAAGAAGAAACCAAAGCTGGACAACTCTTCCAAACCGGGCGCCTTGTCGCCGGAGAAAAACGGAAACAAGGCTGTCAAAACTGCCGCAAAGAAGTGCACAAAGATGAAGCCCAGCAAGCCGGGCAGTGTCGGCGTCAGCGCGAGAGCCGCGCAAGACGTCCGGTGCAACTACGCGTTCACAAACTTAAAAGTCAGCAAGTCAGTCAAGAGGGAACTTACAGACGACGAAGACGACGATGAAGACGACGATGATGACGACGACGACGAGGACGACTACGATGACGAGTCTCCAGTGCGCTTTAAGACGGAGGACGACGAGGAGCACCTGAGGCCGTACGGTGTGGCCAAAGTGCCGGCGAGTCCCACGCTGAGCTCCGCCGCGGAGTCGGAAGGCGCCAGCATGTACGAGGAGTCGTCCGGTCGCGCCAATGCAACAGCCGGCTCCAGACTTTTTTACAGCTTCAAGAACATCACGAAGCAGCAGCCGCACCACGCCAGCAGAGCTGAACTCTCACCGGCGCCGTCTTTCCGCTCCGCGTCCATCTCGTCGTCATCGTGCGGCGAGGACGCGGACGACCTCCTGGTCGACTTCAGCTTGAACTTGGCGGCGGGCGGCGATCCGACCAGCCACGCTTCAGGGAACTTGTGCCTCTCTCTGGTGGATAAAGACTTGGACTCGTTCAGCGAGGGCAGCCTCGGTTCCCACTTCGAGTTCCCGGATTACTGCACACCAGAGCTGAGCGAGATGATCGCAGGGGACTGGCTTGAGGCCAACTTCTCCGACTTGGTTTTCACCTACTAACAAGCCCATCTGCCCTCCGTTAGCGAGGAGACCGGCGCATCTTCAGGTTCTTTCAGACTCGCCTCTGGGGTTTGTGCCCCTTCCGGGTGGCGCGAGGAGGAAACGGAAGCGGACGCGCCACGACAAAGGTGACATGGCAAGAAGAAAAAAGTAACGTTTGTCACCGTGACAGGGTTTTATGGCTGTTTAACTGGTGTGAGGCCGCAGGTGGAGAGCAAAGCGTCAAAGAGAAACTATGCATTCACGTCCCACCTCGTGTGTCTACAGGGAGCTGAAAGTGCGGCTGCTCCTCGGAAGGAGGCGAGTCTACACCACTTCAGGATGTTCACTTTTCCAGAGGGTTTTATGTGATCTTTTTTTTTCTGTATGCCACAAATTAGTTTTTTTGTAACCCTCCAGACAATGGAGATGCGGAGATTAAACTGTTCTAGGACACAGGTATGGCAGGAAGAGTTTTTGATACATAACCAACATACCTCATCTTTTAAAAAAAAAAAAAGTGAAAAGTGAAATATTTTCTGGCATATTTTTGTACAGTTAAAGGGAATGTTCTTACTGTGCTTTCAGTGAGGTTTCTTCAGGCACTTCTACCCGGTTTCATTGATTCAAGCATGCAAGGGTTAAATGACATCATCTTTGCATCTTAAATGCCTTGGTATGATTTCACATTCTAGGTGTACAGGTGTAGATCTGACCATGCGTTTCTCTGAAAACGTACAATGGAATTGGGGAATTCTAGGCCTCATTGCTGGTACTAGATTCAAGATTGTATATGTTCTGTAATATAGTAAAAGCTAGGCGTTTATGTATATCAGTGTGAATGGGTCCCAAATAGCAGGTGTGAAACTCGAAAAAAAATTGTTTTGCATTTTTACCATCTTAATGGCATTTTTATTTTTCATTATTTTGTGCAATATACTCTTGAAATGGACCATCTGCATTTTTGTAGCAAAGGAAAATGCGTTACATGTTGTCATGCTGAAGTCTGTATCTTGACAAATAAATCAGCTGGAACTGACAGCATGTATGTCTGCTTTATTGTGTGTGTGTGTGTGTGTGTGTGAGAGAAGTGACTGAGTGCAAACAAGGCCATCTTTTTGTGTACATGAGTATTGAATGTCTCCTTCAGTATTTCCTCAATCCTGACCCATGTGTTTTTTTTTTGTTTTTTTTTACACAATCAAATCTCTCACTCTTAAGGGGTCACTCTTGATTGGTCAAGCCACCCCCCCAGCAGGCTCGATTTAAGCCTCTCTTCATTCATTCAGCAGGCACTGGAGTCCATCGTATCAATGCAGCTGTTTCCCTGCAATGGCCTCTCCACTTACAATGACTGCAAGAATCAAATTTGCTGTTCTGTCATCAGGGAAAGCTTTTCCTCTCTTCTTTTAGATAAATGTCTCCTAGGAAAAGCTTTCTTCTTGGGTATAATTGTCAAAATCAGTTCAAAGGATCCTGAAGTTCCTACTTATAGCTAAATACAGAGTTCCTGTGATTTCATAGGAGACGTATAACAGAAGACAACCACATTCCTGCCTTCGTTTGCCACATGTTAATCTATAGGTGAAAAGCCTCTGGATGATTGCCATGCTTGTATGGCTTTGATTATCTCTTCCTCTGTTCTTTCTGTGACTGTGTATTACTGCTCAGATTACTACTCAAAGGGCCTCTGTTGAGAGTGTTGCTTTTCCTCTATTTCCTGCTCATCCACAGGGCCTATCATTTCCATGATAACATGTTCTTTGAAAGACCTACTGGCTAAGATAAAACCAAGGGAAGGCAGAAAGAGCTGTTGACTCTTGGGTACACTGTAGATATCGTTTTAAATGCTAAACGTTCAACCTAATTAACACTCCGTTCAGATTAGTTTTGGAGCGAATGTTTTCTGGCTGTATACTCAAACAGCATATCAACTATGACAAGGCCATTGATGTGTCTCTTCCCTTCACTGATCTGGAGGCTGTTGTAGGAGGGTTATTTAAAAGTCAGTTCCAGTGTCTGTACTGTTGTTTGATTAGCCCAAGAGGCCAAGAGTGCTTCAAGAGTTAATATTAAAGAAGGGATATGATAGTGTAGTTTGACCCTTTCTTTTCCCGTACGGTCTACTAAGAACAGATTTCTTCTTCGTTAACATGTTCTCAAGTAATGACTTGGGTATTAAAATCCTTTCCTGGTCAACCAAATATCCTTGCTGACACCATTAATACATTAACATCCCTCCAAATTTCACTATTAATACTCATGCATTTATTCTATAAGAATATCCTGAGGATCTGGAGTGAAGAAACATTTTCAGGCGTGTTTATCTGGAATTGTATAGACAATAGAAACATATGCAGTCATTAAAATAGGTTTGAATAAAAGTTACAAAACATTATATATGCACTGTAGCAGAGAAAGCCATCAACAGTACAGTGTTGCGTACCACGTCTGACCCGATTACCTGACTGTATTCATGCATGAATGCGAGAGGAGCTTTTGATATGCACACATGTGCAGCTTGTAAAGGATCTGAATTAAGCTGATTTGGCAGTGTCTACACAAGTTCAGCACTCAGCTGGGTGCCCCCCCTCCCTCACACTCCCATTTACAGCCTTTCTGCTGTGCCTTTATTAGCTGCTCTGTTGCCTCAAAAGACTATCAAGATGACAGAAAATAACAAGCAACGCAAATCACTGACACTCGTGCTGCAGAAAGCGTGTCTGTAGCGTCATCCTAACTACTCTCTGTGCAGACCCAGATGGCGGGCTGGTGTGACGTCCCTCTGTAGCGCTGCCTAAACCCAAACAGATCTGTTTACAAGATTTGCATGCAAAACCGTAGGCTGTTGCCTCCAGAACCAGCAACTGGCACGCTCACTGAGATCGGCTCAGCAAGCATCTGGCCTGTTAATGCCATTAGAAAGTATTGTACAAATTGCTTTTGATTAAAAAAAATAAAGATAGATGTTTAAAGTTGCAGTTATTTTAGCAATATGGTCGTCTCTTCTAAAGCAGAAATCAGAGGGAAAAATAAACCTGAATACCAAACCTGAATACCAATTGGGATTCATTTCTAAAAGCATTCGAGGGAGGCGATCCAGAAATCCACAAGAGCGACCGAACACCAATGTTTTAAATGGCGATTATTCACAGCATGTCACTGGCTCAGAATGTGTGCTTTAATCATGTTTCCTATAGTGTGTAGGATAGTTAGGAATTAGTTTCCCAGCAACGTTGTCTTGTTTGTTGACAGACTCGCACCATTTCTATGCTGTCAGTAATGGAAGGTCGGCTTTGAGTGATAGCTCAGGGCAAAGAGGAGACCACTGTTTAATGCTTCCATATGACAAATCCAAAAAGCCTTATAAAAGTCATTCTTTAGCACAATGGTGTACCGTGTAGCACTGCCACATCACGGCTCCTGGGTCCTCAGGTTACTGTATGTGTGATGTTTCTGTGCATGTGTACTCTAGGGTTCCTTTGGGTTCTCCGGATTTCTTCCCACCTCCCAAAACATGCTGGTAGGTCAACTATTCTCAGAACAATTGCTCAATAGGTATGAAGGCATGTACATGGAGCTTTGCGATGAACTGGTATTCAATCCCAGGTGTATTCCCTCCTCGCACCTCTCAGTGTTCCTGAGAAAGGGAACTGTTCCATGATAAAGTGGTTACTAATGTCCTACATTGGTTGGATAAAGTGCTACAATGTTCAAACATACAGATCACGACTCCTGATCTGTGAACTTTCCCAACCTAAACCTTTTATTCTAAAGAGGTAGCCAAAGGTTGATTTACCAGGGTATCAGTGTTTAATGAGGCATGCATAGAGTAACGACTGCTTTGCTCGCTCTGTATCTTGCAGCTCTGTAGCACTAGCAGCCTTGTAGCCTAACATTTTCAGCTGAGATTCAAAAAACTACACGATGTCGTATCACTTGAACTGATCTCCTGTGATGATCTTTGTGTTTGTATGAATGTTCTGCAGAAAGCACAGCACATATCTCCCTAGGATAAAGTCTCCAATAAAGCCTGGTACTGTTGTCTGACTACAAGCATTTTAAAGCACTAAGCTTTCTTATGTTTGGTAAATCTATAATAATCTGTTGATTGGCACATATGAAACCAGCTCCTGGATAAATAATTCATTGTCATTGTATAGTCTCTGAGCTGTGAAAACATTCTATACAAGATAACCGTGGCTCCCGAAAAAGAAAACGGTCCCAAGCCGATCTCGTAGGTTTAATAAAGTGCCTGAGATTAGCAGTAAATAAACCGGGGAATGATTCTTGATACACGTAACCCTCTGCACCTCTATTAAGGCGTGTTCTATAGACATGGTAAAAATGTCTCCGTCTGGAATGGCAGGATGTCGTGAGGAAATTGAAATGTCAAAAATGTGATTTCTCCCTGATTTGCTCTTTGCTCCATCTTCTTTACAATGTGCCATTTATGTGACCACATTCTCCTCTTCAACATTTAATCCATTTAACATTCATCACAAGAAAATTTGTTTTCCACTATGATAACTACGATATAGGGTTTCAGGATTGAGGACATATCGTGTTTATACAAGGTCTGTCTGGAAAGTAATGAGAATTAAATTCCCGTGCTCCGTACGGCTTACGCGTGGGGATGTGTTTTAATCTTGGGGAACAAGAAGAAATCACACTGAGCCAAGTCGTGGCTATAGGGTGCATGTGGAAGAACTGGAATGCTTTTTTCTAGTGCTGTCAAATTAACGCCTTAATGAATGCGCTAACAAAAAAAAATTAATGCCTTTAAAAATTTTAATGCAGATTAAAAATTAATTAAATTACACAAACCAGTGGCACCATCAGTGAACACAAGCATTCCAAAATTGACCGTTATGTTACTCTTTTTAGGCTGTATTCCTATCGCAAGGGTCCCTAAGCTGTATCCCTGTTTTGTATCCCTACTGTGTACATGTTTTGATTGTCTCTTTTTGTGTACATCTCGTGCACAGTGCTTTGATCTCTCGTGTTCAGTGTTAGGATCTCCGAGCTCGTTAGCTATCATAAACATTGTTAAAATTTGAAAGGAACAATGGAGAACAAAGAAGTTGATGTGTTTGGGGTCGTTGTCCTGTCAGAACACCCAACTGTTACACAGTTACACAGAAGAATTCTGTGGTAGTATATCTTCTTTCTTATTCTATCCAGTTTGTGCAAGGTACCAGTTTCACTGGCAGCAAAAGTATGATGCTACTACCACCATGATTAACCACTGGTACAGTGTATTTAGAGTTGAATGCCTCACCTTTACTCCCCCATGACCAATACCTCAGGTCATTGTGGCCAAACAACTCAATCTTTGTCTCATCTGACCATAAAACTTGCTCTAGAAAGCCATGTGGACAGCTGCAAACTGTAGTCAAGCTTGAAGGTGTCAGCTTTGGAGGAGGGGCTTCTTTCTTGGACGGCAGTCTCTCAGTCTATGCCGATGTAAAACTTGCTTGACTGTAGACAGCTACACTGGTGTTCCAGCAGCATATCTGCACTGAGCTCCTTTCCCATTGTACCGTGTGTTGGTCAACCCAATGAGTTCAAACAAAGCCTTTTTATGTGGGCACAGAGATGCTACAAGCTGTCGGCAATCATGATCACTATAAGTCTCTGGAACACTGTTCCTCCAAAAGATGATCAATTAGTTGGTGTTTTGCTGATGGTGGTCGAGAATGCTGTCTAACACACAGCCCTGAAATCTCTCACAGGTGGTGTTTCAACTGGGTTGAGATTTGATGAGTGTGAAGGCCGTACCACCTAATTTACTTACATTTATGGCATTTGGCAGACACCCTTATCCAGAGCGACTTACATTTATCTCATTTACACAGCTGAGCAGTTGA
>JAOTRJ010000009.1:18707264-18719756 GCA_028564905.1 Leptodoras praelongus | reverse complement strand
GACCTGAATTCAAGGTACTTTGAGCTGTGATACTGCTAGAATTTTAGCCATGTACTACCTATTAAACGTCCCAGAACCCAAAGTATTCCTAAACTACAAATGAACAGCTAAGAACAAGACATAGGGAATACAATAACTGCTATAAGTGCAGTAACAGCTCATGATAGTCTGGTGACAAACTTTATCCTGGGATGAAATTATTATTTACAGTCATTTTTCATTCAAGAACTTGGGGTTGATTAGTGAGCTATGCTGTAAAGTGAGTTACAGGTTTGTTAAAAGGTTCTAATGGAATAAAGCCCATGTTAAGTGCATTAATTCCTAATCTTCAATAGCCACTTTATCGTAGGAAGGGTTGCAGTGGTTCTGCAACACTGCGGAAAAGACGGGATGGCCATCCTGTCTAGATTTCTCTAAACATGCACAAAAGATCCATAAAGCAGAAAAGCTGTAATTATAGTTTATTTAATTTTGTGTGGTAGACAGTACAGTTCTCACATCCACTTCTTTGTCTTAGGCAGCTAATACGAGTAAACAGACAAAATTACAGATTAGTGCATGCAACTACTTTTGTTGTTTCGATTTTGACATTTAATGCAGGGAGACATGGCTCCCAATGCTTTTCAGGGTTTCTTAAACTTTACAAACTCAAGGTCTGGAGCCAATTAGGAGAACAATTAATATCAATAGCCATAAGAGATGGCTTTAAGGAAAAGACTTTGTTTTTGGTTTTAGTCCTGAGTTTAAAGTTTAAGAAAGCCCGCTCATATTTTGACAGGAAGCATGCAACTGATGCTCAATACAGCACAACACAACAGTGTTTTATAACGGAGTAAGCAATGAACATGAGGGTCAGTTTATCTGAAAATGTGTTTCTGATGCAGTAACTAAGGGTTAGCTGGTGCATTTAATTATAATTAATTATATAATATAATGAATTATAGCCCACAATGTTCTTTTAGTGGATGGCTTGAGTGCTCTAGGTTCACCTTGGCCAATTTAGAATATTAAGAAAG
Source organism: Leptodoras praelongus (assembly GCA_028564905.1). Classification (NCBI taxonomy): domain Eukaryota; kingdom Metazoa; phylum Chordata; class Actinopteri; order Siluriformes; family Doradidae; genus Leptodoras; species Leptodoras praelongus. The sequence goes on along the minus strand of JAOTRJ010000009.1, from coordinate 18,718,740 downwards.
GGCTTCAAGCAGTAATACTGTTAACTGTATATTTCACAAAAAGGACAATTACATACATTTTAATTTAATTCTTAAGCACAACTGATAAACTGATATAGGCAGCATTTACGTATGTAAACTACAGTGGACAGACTACTACTATTCAATACTGAAATACAGAAACATCACTGAACCATCAGGATTTCACATTCCACTGAGCATGCATCACAACACCAAACAACTACATCTTGAGAACAGCACCACGTCTTAAATACGACAGAGGGCTTTGCTGAGACCAGAGTCCAGGTTCTCACAGGATGCTCTCACGCTCCTCACTGAAGACCACTGTGTCAGAGGTCACAGTGCAGATCTCAGGTGGGTCTCCAGGGTTCAGGCCTCTCTTCAAGTGCACTACACGGACATTCTCATTGTGGGTGGTGGAAGTGGATGTCGGGGTGGTGGTGGTGGTAGTAGACTTAGGGGTTTCTATGACCTCACTGCCAGTGGTGGTGGAACTTTCATTTGGCTGGCGTGGGCGGTTCCCCTGCTGGGCGTTGGTGTTGTTGTTGAGGGTGTTGTTGCTGGGAGTGCGGTTGAGGTTATAACTTCTAGATGAAGGCCAGCTTTCTTCAGGGCTACTTGCCAGCAGGCTGCACTGGTCTTCGGAGCAGATCGACATGCGTGCAATTGCCGGATCCTGGAGGCCACTCAAACTATTAGGCAGGCCTCTCTTGCGGGCCAGGCTCTCCTCATCTAGCTCTATAAGATTGGTCCTCTCTGATTGAGAGAGGTCAGCCTCTTCATCTTGCAGAGAATGATTGGGTGAGCTTTCATTAGAGCGGACACCTGAATCAGACGAGTCCTTCTTATCCAGCATGCCATCAGAGAGGTACTCTTTTCCCTTTGCTAAAGAGGAATCCTCATTCTCACTGCGCTTGTTGGGTTCTACTTTCTTTCCATCCTTGATCAGGGGTGTGTTATCAGACTCTTCTGACTCTTCATCATCACTGGTCAGTTTTTGGTAGCGCAGTCCTCCTGCTGCCTTCAGTTTCAGGTCTGCACTCTGGAAGAGGCCCAGCTTCTCTGCTGAGGACTTGCGTCCAAGCAGGGATTTGGATGAGCCATGATCAACCTTCTCATCCTCCTCAGTGATGGGGTCTAGAGTAGCAGCTTCAGTGGAAGCATAATCAGGTGCATCCACCGCTGGCTTTCCACCAGCTCGCTTAGAGTATGACTTGCGTCCATCTTGATCACTTCCTTCTTTACTCTTATCATCAGAGCCGGAGTGCATAAACTGACCTGGGTGGGGCTGTACAGGCTTCTCCAAATTACTGCCTGTTGCCTCAATCTGCGACATTGAGGCAATGTACTCTTGATAGGCATTGCGATACTCAGCCTGTTGCTTATCGGTTAGTTTGCAGATCTCATTGGACGACTCCTGAGAGTTCAGACTGGACATGCTGGGGGTGCGGTGTGTAGTGTTCTGCACAGAGTAGACAATATTGCAGGAATCAATTTGATCAAGCACTAAAAGAAAACAAGAACAGTATCTTCAAAAGCTACACAAGTAGACTCACCAGCCATGAGGGATTCGGATTCCTCTGAAGCTCCTCCAGGCCCACATTAGAGAGCTCCTCGAAGCTGAGGCTGAAGTTGTACATGGGTGAGTTATCAGTGTTAGCAGGTCCTCCATGGCCTGAAGTACCACGATTCCTGGTACTCACTCCATGACCCACCATGCTGCTGCCCTGCTCGCTGGGGGCCTCATCATGCAGGACTTGGCTCTCCAAGTGACGCAAATCTATCACCTGCACACACAAGGGTGTCATCAGTGTAAGTGCATTCCTGTGGCCTTAAGAAAAATATATCTGTTTTTGTTCAATTTGTCTGTCATGCTGTTTAAAAAGCATTAGGACTCTAATAAGCTTATCTAAATAATGTAGAACAATTGAACAGTTCATGACGTGCCATGGGAAAGCTCAGGGCAATGAGGGCCCTACACAACATGCATAGTTTGCATATAGGAAGGACAGGCAATGATTAAAGCTTTGCCTTCATTACACCTGCAGCTGGCAAAAGGCTTTTGGCATCAATGCCTCACCTTCTGGGATCATTAACAAAAACATCATTTGGCAGGATTTGGATCAGTTTACTTGTTCCAAACATGCTGTTTTGATATTTCTTTGAACATTCATCAATATTTTTTAGAAACAATGATGCAAATAAATAGCTAGAGAGAACTTCAAATGAACTCACCATTCCTCTAAAGAGCTGCCAGTCTCCAAAGTTCATGTTCATCTCTTTCTTCAGCTCATCCAGGTTACACTGGGATAAAACCCGTCCATTGACATTGGCCTGTGAGAAATATCGATTAGGAGAAGCACAGCTCTCTGTCTGGGAAAGATAAGTGTACACTACAATTCTCTCTATCTCTCTCACTCACACACAAAGAACGCACCTTCTTAATGGTGGCAGTGTACTGGGACAGCATGCTTTGGTCGATGCCTTCTATCACTCTGAGACGCTCACACACCATGTCTGTATTCATGGAGCTGATCAGCACAGATGGGGTGCCTGACACCACAGAAGCAGTGCCCTGACGCACACAAACAAAACACAGGCACAGAGAAAAGGATCAGTTCCTGCACATTAGTACCACCTGCACATTTATGACAAGATTTCTGAGACCCTCAGAACAAGGTAGCCAAAGCACATTGGGCAAAAATTCTAATATCATGCTTGTTGTTAGTATGCAATCCAAGCTATCCAGAGAATAGGAGAAGAGCTTGAATTTAAACTTTAGCAAAGAGGAGCGTTATACTGAAATGAAGGATTGTAGAAATGGTAAGGAACAGTTTTTGGAGTTCTAGTAAGCTACAAACGGTTAAGTAAACACTGCACTAGCTATTGAAAAGATACAGGTGGTTTTCAAAGTCTGTTAGTACTGGGATTCTATAGAAAATGAATGAAATCACATCTAATGAATTCATTGTAGTCTATACTTAAACAGATGTTGTTTTAATAACTATGGTTAAAGGCACACCCTGTGAGCAAAATACTCTTTTTGGTCTAGAATATGACATTTTTTCCAGAGGGAACTGCAGCACAGTGCAAATTCTGCACTACGCATTTTTCCTACCAGAATACTGAATATCAGAAATAAGGTTTATGTAAAATTTGTGTTTGTGTGAAATTACATGTCAGTTTAATGAGACTTTAGATGATATCTTGGATTTAGCTATATAAAAAAGGAGTTACACTGCCAGCTAAAAAATTATAAGGCATTTATTGAATGGAATAAAACATGCTCCCGAGTAAAACGCACTTCTGTATTGTGACTTAAGTTTCGTTTTACATTTTACAAAACTAGCAGCTCCTTTTCCACTGAGACTAAATCAGTTCCCAAAGGGCATGCTGGGAGTGCTTGGTGCAGAAGGGGTGTGTGTGTAAAGGAAGGAGAGAAAGTGAAAAGGCATTTTTAAGGATGGGCAGCATGAACAGGGCAGCACAGCAGCAATGTTTAAGCCAAGTCTAGAGGAGTTCAGTACCTGCTTCTTTTTCAAAGACGCTACCTTACACTGCTCAGAAAGAGAGAAGGAGAGGAGGGAAGAGACAGAGGAGGTGGAGAATGTGAGGGAATCACATATAGGCCATTTGCAATGAAACAGGAAAAAAAAGTGTTTCAAGGGAGCAGGTATGTTTTTCGCAAAGCAGGTGGAGTTTCTATTCCACTATGGGCTCCAGTGAGCATTAGACAGCTGGTGGTTGACGTCACTGACACTGTGTGCATGTGTGTGAACAGACGGCAGGAACTTAACTGTTCTCTCTCTCTTTCTCTCTCTCTCTCACACACACACACATATACACACACTGCAAAGTACTCTGATTAAATATTACAACTGTTTAGAGTTTGACATTACAGAGAGAAAAAAGGACAAAAATATAATTGTGCACAAAAATATAACTGTGTGACATTAGTTTATACATAATAACCTTTTTTTTTAATCTGATACTACACCAAGACACTAATGAGCCTAATAAACAGATGGTTCCTGTTGGATGCAGAATAATTGTTAGCTGTAAATAAGCACATTTATGTGTAAAATGAAAATGAAACCCAGTACACATGAAGACAGTAAAATCAGAGGTGGCCCCGGTGTAAGGCAATACCTCTAATGTCCAGTACTTACGAGTGCAGAGCTAGGCTCCCTGGGATGGGTTGCTTTAATGAGTGGGCGTGGAGGAGCAGGGATGTGAGTGGTATGGGAACCGGCAGCATACTGCCGTGGCAGCACGTAAACATGGTGGGGAAAATAAGGCTGGGAGAGGGAATTTTGAAGAAGGAAACAAATTTAGCAAATAAAAATTAAACACAAACACAAAATGTTCAAACAATAAGGGGTTCAACTCACAGGAACAAACACACAAATACATGCACACAATTTTATATAAATGTTGAGATGCACATTATGTCACATACAGGATATAAAACTGAAAAAGTAATTAAACCAATGGAAATGACAGATCTCCAGGGAGATGATTAATGAAAAACTTTCCTGGTTTCCAGACCAGAAAAAGTGGAACATAAATCCAGAGCTGAAGGTGGAATTTAAGGAGTGAACTCATCCACAAGATCTCCCACATCCATTAAATACAGACTGTGATTAGTAAAGCTGATGTAGCACACATCCCAAAACAAGAACTGGTTCAAAAACAGGAAACAACTATTTTCCCACTCAAGTGAGAAACAACTGAAACGGTGATCAGGTAAGACGACAACATGAATTAATTAATTTTCTTCCTTTTGTTCACCATCATACATTTGGTAGCAAGTATACAACGCTGATACCCAAAAAGATGAAAAATCCACACTGACAAAACTGAGTGTAGTTTCAACCCATTGTAGATATAGTCATTTGCTTGGTTGTTTTGCCTTAACTGACAATAAATACTGTTGCTAGCCATGTCCCTAAGGTCCATTCAGTCCTACTGGTAGCTAGTGATACCAAAGATTCCAGCTTTCTGGTACTAAAATATTTGATATTTTGTAGTGATATGTTTTATTCACAGGTCAGAAAATCTCCTTAAAACATTCAAACTAAATCTCAGTATTATCTTTAATAAAAAAGTTATTTTACCATAACATCATACAGAGAAAAATATTTTGATCAGATGAACTTGTTTATATCCAAGCTAACGTTTACTGAATCAATCACAGTAGGAAGAAACCTGACCCCAGACTGCTGTTCCAACTCATCTGCAGTCCTGCTTGAAGACTGAAGGAAGCCTTTGTAGGGACACTTACCCTGTTGTAATAGGGGTGCTGAGGGCCGGCTATGCCGCTGTAGAAGGCGCTGTGGGGCTGAGGGGACACACCGTTCACATTGTATGGCCCATTGTATGAGGCGGTGGGCGAGCAGGCTGAGGAATGCTGACTGTAGATGGATGTGGGTCGGACAGAAGGGTCCTGCAGGGGCAGAGTGGGATACGTAACTCCCCCCATGTTCATCTGCTCCCGAGCAGCACGGACATCTGAGGAGGCAGGAAGCAGAGCAGCTGCAGTCTACTACAAGGCATCCAGTGATAGAGAAACACAATCTAACAACTACATCAGTATGCCTGGCAATAAATGCATCATAGACTCAGACTACTGTGTACTTTATTTAAAAAATAACTCAAAAAATACACAAAAGTACAAAAAATACTCAGGAATTCTTCTGAAAGCAGGTATGTGTTTTATGTGAACAGAACATTAGGATTACATCTCAGTCCCAATATTCAATCATCATGAATCCAAAGGCCAGATGCAGTTCCTCACCTGCTATAATCTCTCTGAGTTTAGGGTCCAGATTGACTGTGCAGGGGAGGAAGGTGCGGATGTCTCGAGCAGCCAGCACAGGAGTACGAGAGGACAGGAACACTTCAAAACTCCGTACATCTCCATCTATCTCCAGCAAGGGCTCCACATCTTTAGTGGTGGGAATGTTCTTGGAAATTCTGTTATGTAGAAATAAGCATATACACGTATAAGGACAAACGAAACCAAAATATTACCTTCAAGTGCATTCTAACTATATAACTGTTACAGGTGTAATATAATAATAAAAATTGTTTTGTGTTATCAGTCACAAAACCAAAACATCAGGTAGTGTGTAACTAAGCAGTGTCAACACAATATTATTGCTCTTTGAGAAGCCAAAACTCTTATTATGGGCATAAAATTCAGATGTTTTTATTTATGAGGTCCTAAGAAGCATGAAAAATAAAACCATAAAACAGTGAACACACATCCCTAAATTACAGGGGTGTTCAAAGCCCCAATGTAGTGTCTAGTTTTTGCCTCAGCCAAGTGTGAGCATGCCTTGGTTGTTAAGCATATTTCCGAGGTTTAACTTAAACATTGTCTGAAACCCAAAACCCATGGCAAAGGTACTCAGGCACATTCTGTTAGCTTTCGTCTCTAGAACTTGACTGGAGTCCATCTGTGCCAAACGTATTAGACTGGACACAATATAGAAAAGCACACATCTGTGTGTGTAAGGACCCACAAGACACGGATCAAGACAGACCTGGGCCTGGGTATAAAACCATGTCTAAAGTCTTTCTATTTTCTTTATCTAATTGAGATATGCCAGTTTTTTAAATATTTCTTGGTATGTCATTAGAGTTATTGCATGCAGATTGATGGGGAAACAAATCAATTTAATCCAACACAAATAACACCTGCAAAAACTAAAGGCATCTGAATACATTCCAAACACAACACACACACACAGACACACACATTGATTGTTTATGTGCATCATTAAATAAACCGCTTAGTGACACCAGATATGTACATTTTAGTGGCGGTCTGTTAACAAAGCACTACAAACTAATCACTCAGCTAGATATTTATAGATTATACATTTATATATTTAAGAACTCAGAGATTAACCTTTCATAGATGGTTTTGAGTGTGGCCTGTTCAGAAATTCCGTCAGTCTCCTCTAGGTACAGGATGAGCCAGGATGTGCGGTAGGGCCACTGTTCAGTCAGGTTGATCCAGGACGCCAACCGGTCCCAGTTAAAAGTGATCTGATTGGCCCTCAGCAATCGACCTGTGTAAAAGATGCACAGTCTAAGGGTTTACATTATAGAAAACACACAAGCAAAGAAACTGTCTTGTGGCAGACCTTACCTGTGACAGACACAATGTTGAGCAGTCTCCTCATGGTCTGAGGGCTGATGTCACTGAACCAGTCCTCAGTGACTAGCAACTTAGACAGGTCAAAGGACATCTGGCGCGTGACTGACCTCTGCATCTGACGACGACGGTATGTGTCCTAAAGAGAGAAACACACATGATGCCACGCCAACTTTAAACCACTGGGGTTCACATGGTGCAGGAGGGCAATTCTGTTGGCCTTACCCTGCGATTTAAAGTGGTCTTACTGCCCAACTTAGCCATTTCACCAAGACTGTTTTGGGATAGCTTCCTGTCCAGCTCCTCATGCCAACCTGCAAACAGAAAGCACATAAAGACAAGCTCAGAAACAGAACACCTAAAATGACAAAATAAAATCACACAGTTAAGTACACTGTGTATTATGCTCTTTACAGTGTACTCTGAAAGTGAACCATGATCTGATTGAACAGCATACAACAAAATCCTATGAATTGTTTATTTCTGGAGTGCGGTTAATTGAAGGTGAATAAAACTCTTGCTCTTATGAAATTCCATCAGACTGGGTTCCTTGGACAGAAACGTGGCAAATGGCCCTACTGTGGCAAAGCAGCTGTAGATGCTACATCAGGTAATCTAACTCACCCTCTGAATTGCCCATTTCTCCATTGGCTGGGGCTGGGGCACACATCTTCTTAGCACTACTAAGGCCCCGGCTGTTTAGAAAGACAGGCAGGTGTACGATGTTGCGCATGTAATCATGACCATTGATGTTGGAGTCACGCAGTACACTGTTTAAGTTCTGGTTGATGGCTTTAATGATGATGTGAGGGTCACTGGCAAAGATAGAAATGAATGGCCCTTTGGAGAAAAGCACCCTCACCTGGAGATCAAAAGAATAACAAGAAGATAATATTCGATCAGCATTTCAACCAATTACAATGATGTTTGGCTTGAACATTTAATGGAGCACAATGTATTGAAATAAACTGAACTGTTTCTCTTGGATGATCTATGATAGGCATTTGTTTATATACATTAATGTGTGCACTAAACTTCCTGTCTCTGTATAGCTAATCATGCATATTAGCATGTTTGTTTCTTTTAATGTACTATGAGCATGTTTAAAAAAAGGCAGGAAATCTTTTAGAGTATGCAAGTATTACTGACAATGAAACCGCTCATGTCCAAATTCTTTGGAGTGTCATGAATTGTTGCACCAATTTCATAAATCTTTCATTGAATTTGGATTGAAATACGAAGTTGTCTTTTGAGAAGTGATGCAACAGAGACCTCTGCTGGCTGTAAATGTTCTAGGCTTCTGATTCTCACCGTATCCAGCATTTGCAAGACTTTATCTTGTTCACAGGAATCCAGACCATCGATGATGACAACTAGACGCGTTTGATTCTGGGTGAAGCTGTCGATAGTCTTCGCCATTTTAGCCATGAGTTCCACCTCACTTTTTAACACCTGCAACGTCAGAGAACTGAGTGAGGCTACAAAATGCAGACAACTATACACATGTACATGTTACAAGCATGTCTTAGAATATAAAGGAACCACAAATTCAAACCAAAATCTGCATATTGAATGCACAATTCAGTGCCTGAATTATGCACCACATCCTTGCACATGTTAGACATGCACATTATGCACATGAATGACATATTAGGGTTGCAGTCAAGAGTTTTTCTACCAATGACAACGGGTGTACAGTCCAGTTTATGTCAGACGTTGATAAAACTGTCTACAACTGTAGTGAAAGATATTTGCTGTTCTTTTTTTTGTTGATTTGAGCAGAGTTTATGCATAGCTGCATACTGATTTCAATTTCTCCTACTCAGAACCAGGCAAACCCATAGCCCATTTTTAGCCCATAGAATAACTGATCAAATCATAACATCAAGCTGTATGCTTCACCGCTATGTTAATTTTGAAAAGATTAGGTCAAGCCCACACTGCATTTTTGGTAAGCTATTTTATTCACAATCAATTAAATGTTTTTCAGAAATGTAGCAAGACATAATAAGAAAGAAATAAGGCACAACAGTGGGTGAACAATAATTTTTTCCTGAGCAATATAGGCTTAAGCGAGGAGGATCATTATACATGTTATTGTGACAGTTTGATGCAACCACATTGTCACACTGAAATGATCTGAGAAGTGTAATTACACTTATTCAAATAACAATTATGTAACAGACCAACCTGTCATGACAGCTAGCTCTCTGCTTTGATCTATAACTGATATTATATTAAAATGATGTCTCATTAATCATGTTCAAGAGTACATTCTTAGTAAAGAGCAAAAAAAGTGTATAAAGTGTTACAAGATCAAATATGGATGAGTGATTTTGTGGACGCACCTTCATGAAGCCTTCACTCTTAAGTTTTTGCATCTTGTTAGCGGCACTGTGCAGCCTCTTCCGTTGCGAGTTCAGTACTGAATCAGTCACCTGCCACCACGTCCTGCAGTTCAACAGAAGTGCCAGGCCCACCACGCTCGCCATGGCAACCAGCACCGCGTTTACAGTCTGGTTCCGACTGTCTACCTTGAAGACGGCCAGCAAGGCCATGCCCGTGATCAGGCAACCCAGGATGAACAGGAAAATCACAAAGGATGGGATGCAGCATGTCTTCTTCCATTTCTTTTTGCCTAATGTTTATCACAAAGGTCCACATGAATGTCTGGTGATGTTTAACGTTTTATTTAAAAAAAGAAGACGCTTTCAGGTTAGTACTGTGCTACTGGAAGGCCTTTACCTTGAGTGTCCTCTGTCTTAAAGACGCGGAAGAGTCTGGAGGCCATGAAACCAAACTCTCTCTCACAGGCATCAGAGAGAGTGGCAATCATTTCTGCCATGGAGGTCTCTCCACCAACACTGGACAGTCTGTTATAATCTGTAAACAAGAACCTGGAAACAAAACAGCAGAAAGAAATCATGCTTTATGTTAGTAAACAGTAAACCCAAACCATATACACAATTTTTGCTATTTTGTTTTAATTATGAAAAGTTGTAATTTGAGTTGAAATTTAAAGCATGTGAATTTCAAATACTAATTAAGTTTATTTTTCATTTATCAAAATGGTATTCTATTTTAAATCTTGTTTAATTGTTAAATGACTTGTGACAGGTAAATACTTTATTATTAAACTTCCTACAATCACCACTTCATATATTATTATTATTACTATTATTATTATTATTATTAAGAAGAAGAAGAAGAAGAAAAATAATAATAATAATAATAACAGCATTCAAAGTTAAGACTAAGATGTTAAGAGACAGTGGAGAGGCATGGAAGTTTCATTACCTGACAGGAAGTGCCCGTGTGGTCTGCTCAGGCAGCTCTGGAGGGTTAACAAACATGAGTTTGAGCAGTAGCTCTAAGTAGCCAATGTGACGAGCTAGTCGAGTGCTGAGAACCCAAGCCCAGTTCCAATTTTCACCCTCACGCCTACTCCCAAAGTACACAACCACTGAGGAGGAAGGAGAGAGAAATAAAGGGAGTGCATTAATACTAGCAGTTCATATAAACAGCTAAAAGAACGAAACCAAAAAGAAGCTTAAGCCAGACACTGCCCTCTTGTGTAACAAATATGCAAATTCTTATCAACAGCAAGAAACAATTATAAAAGCATGAATGATTAATCAGTTTTTATTTATTTATGTATCCTAGTATGGTTTACCAAAGAACAAGTAGAGCAGAGCCAAAAGGCTGAGGGAGACAGCAATGGCCAGATTGGGGTCCACAGTGAAGCCAAGGAGTAGAGCCACAGAGCCACACAGCAAGAGTGACAGGAACACCACTAGCCAAGAGAACTGGAACAGCGGCTCAATCTGCTGCCCTGCAAACGTCTTCATCTCATCTGTCAGAGGGAGAAATTCCAAAGCATTACCTATAACAATCACGTGTCCACTTGGTTTTAATGAAAAAATATGAACACAAAACAGTGGTGCCAGGTACAGTTGGTTACATAAGTCATTTTTATTCACTCACACTGCATTGTATTTGTGCACCTGTTGTCCACCCTACCACTCACCCTCTAGTTTCTTGAGCAGGAAGGACTTTCCGCTGCCCCACTGAGCATACAGGCCTACACAGATCGGGGGCTGCATGGTGGGCTCACTCAGGATGTCAGCCAGTGCACTGCTGTACAGGTCATAGCCCAGCATGTCACCATCTGACTCAGTGGGGGACAGATGTCCTGAGGGGAAAATACACACTTAGTACAATGCCAAATACAAAATCACAATCACAACAGCATTCAAAAATAAAATTTAATTCATCTCAGGAACTTATTATTATTATTATTATTATTATTAT
>JAOTRJ010000009.1:18554098-18564182 GCA_028564905.1 Leptodoras praelongus | reverse complement strand
GAATAATCCACCACCCAAATAGTACCTGATCTGTGGGGGTCCTGACCATTAGAGAACAGAGTAAAGGGGACTAACAAAGTATGTAGAGAAACAGATCGACAACAGTCTGTAATTGTAGAACTACAAAGTGCATCTATATAGTAAGTGAAACAATGAGACAATGAGAAAAGGGAAAAGGAGGTGGTCATAATGTTATGCTTGATCGGTGTATGTTCATGATAGATTCATATGTGCACAATTTGTAGTAGTTGTTAAGAGTCTAATGCTTTTTACTGGGCCTAAATTAGATATGTTATTTCCCTTGCAGGTTGGTGTTTAAGGGTCACATCCCTTATGTTAATGTTCAGGCATTTTTTCCTGATGACATGAGGTTCTTTGGCAAAGATGCCATGATCTTTAGAGTTGAGGTGAGCAAGCAAACTTTACTCATGTATTCAGACTATTACTTGTAGTGTCTATAAACAAATGTCTGTGCTCTCCAGTCTATCCCCTCTTACAGTAAGGTACACAAGGAGACAGTGGAACTGGCAAAACTGATAGAGCTGCCCACTTTCCCTCCTGTGTCTCAGGACTGCCTCTTTCATCCAGCTCTGCTCAGTCTACGCTATTTGACAGATGCTAACCTTCCTGGTGGGTTTACATGAAGCAGTGAGGAAAACCTAGCAAGGATCAGCTCAGCGTGAATCTTTCATTCACGTTCATGTTCATTTTCTCTTTCTCTTTCTCCAACTTTTTATTCAGATAACCTTCATGAATTGGTTTGTCAAGTAATACAGAAAGCAGCTATGGGGAATGATTCCTTTCAGACCTTTGATCCTACTGAGAGAAAACCTACACTTCTGTGTTATGATCTTCAGGCTGCAGCGCTCATTATTGTGACCATGAAGCTTCTGTTCGGGCTGGACGATGAGGTGGAGTGGTGAGCATCCTTCATGGAACTAATCTAATGAATGCATTTTTATGATGTTTGTTGAGAAGCAGGAAGATAATGGTTAAAAATGTGTATATTATCTCAACTTTACTGGCATTGTACCATGTCAAAGATATTATGGGTATCATCTTTAGTTTTGCTAGATAGTTTGTGTTTAAGGGAGAGATGATGACATGTTGTACTAGTGGTAGAGTGTAATAACATTTAGCTCCATGACTTTATCCCTTTTTCATATCTCCATACATATTTTTAAAGTCATAGTTAGCTCTGTGACTATGACTGTATGGTACATCTCCAGCGCTGTAGTCTCTGACTTAAGTCAGTAAATTTTTTTTTTTATATATATATATATTTTCTTTCCTATTGTACATATTTGGAATTGGTTTTGATAATATAAGTGACTCTATTATATGTCTGTTTCTCTTTTCATATTTTTCAAGGATGTTGAACAGAAAAGCAGCTAAAAAAGGAGGTGAAATGGACCGTGGCAAGAAAAAGACCAAACAAGGTAGACAATTGTGATCTCATATTGGGAAAGGGAAACGGATTATAGATTATGCCTTCCTTAAAAAAACAAAAAAAAAACATTATCAGGCTTTTTAGGATTAGTTCAGAAACTCTAGTAAAGATATTACTCTTCTGCTTTGCTGTAACTGTGCTGTACTGTTTGTCTCATGTTACATACCGGCCACTCTGTTGCAGGTGAAAAGATGTTTAGTTTGAGATCATGGTTTATGATTGTACAGCCTGCACTGGAACGAGCCAGGGAGAAAGAACAGCAGGCTGTAGCCATGTGAGAAGCGCCTTCTATGAAGCTTTGAGTATAACGTCTAACCTGCTATTTAAATGTTTAGCTCAATTACTCTTTCACTCTACCCCCTCAGGAAACAATGGAAATCTAAGAAGCCCATCATTCCATCTTTGAAAGATAAAACTGTTGTGCAAAAACGGAGACGTAAGTGAATAAGGGGCATCGTATTATTTTGTGCTTTGAGAATCCAGAAACAGGAAAATCATTGTGTAGTTGTGCAATAGTAACAAATGGTGACATCCTTGGGAAATCCCATTCTGCTCTTTGGTCAGTGGTTGGTTTGAATTGTTTGTATCTTCTTAACCAACAGCCACAATGATTTCAGAAATGTCTGGGTTTCATCTTTACTCTGAACATATACATTGAGTTCCCCATCATGGTTTGAAAATTGATTAATGTACATTGACAAATTTACTTTCAGCTCTAATCCATTAAGGTCTTAGTTGACACTAAACAGGATCATCATCCCTTCTGTAAGCTGTGTATCAGTGCACTCACTGAACACTTTATTAGGAACACTATACTAATACTGGGTAGGGGCAACAATATACAGATTCCCCATGCCATGACAACACCTCCACCAGCCTGGATCCTGTTATACAGTATGATGATATGAAAACCTTAAAGTATCATGTTAAAGTATCAGTATTTATTTGTAACACCAAAACACATGATACTGTATATGTGAATAGTAAATATTTGACTGTATATTTAAGTAATATAAAAAAAATTATAAACATGAAACAGTTGCAGATATAGCATGAGTCTTATAGAGTATGAAAGTAAGGTCATTTGCTTCCAATATAAATATAATCTGTACTTGAATAAGTACCTAAATCACAGTATTCCGCTGACTCGGCAAACTGCTCTGTTTGGTGATATTTGAGGTTGTGAAATAAATGCATCATGCTGCTACCTTTAGCTGTATAATTATTAATTATACAGTAATGTTTCTACTGTATAATTTGCACAAGAATGCACTCAGTTGAGTGTCATCCCTTTGGAAACCGAACTATTTCCACACAACTGACACCCACTGTTATTTTTAGGAACAACAGAGGAATAAAAACTCCACTGTTGATTGATTTACCAGTTATCACAGAGGTAGGCCTGAGTGGCAGTGTATGTCACTGCAGCAATTTTCACCACTTTCCCACAATAAAAAGCAGGCGTAGTGACAGTGGCCAGAGAGAGAGAGCTGTGCTGTAATTTCCTGTTAAAATGTGGTCAGTTTAAAATGCACATAAGATGGTAAACTACATAGCCAATATTATGTTTGTTTTATGTTTCTTATATCTTCTAGAAAATAGTACCAAATATATTGATATTTTCTCCAAGCTCTGGGGCTAGGGAGCAGTCAGCATTCTAGTTTGTCCCAAAACATTCAGTGGGGTTGATGTCAGGGCTCTGTGCAGGGTACAGATCAGCCATGGCGAACCATGACTTTGTGGACCTTGCTTTTGCACAGGGCTGGAACACCTTGTTTGGATCACTTAATTCGATTGAAGGAAATTGTAATGTTACAGCATACAAAGACAGATTCCACAAACTCTACAATGCAAAACACAAAAACTGCAGGAATGTGGATGTGATGCAATCTTGTGAACATGGACCAAAATCTCAGAGGAATGTTTCCACCATTTTATTGGAGTGCCACAAACAGTTGGGGCTGTTTTGAGAGTAAAGAGCCCTACCCAGTATTAGTATAGTGTTCCTAATACAGTGTTTAGTTAAGGTATATAACCAAATGTGTTCAGAATCTGGCGTAGGCCTGCTGTTAGTCTGTGACTGATTATTTTGACTATTTAAAAAGTATCAGGCTTATAGGCAAAACACCTTATGTTATTTACACATCAGTTTAAAAATATAAATTATTTTGCACAGCAGTTATCTGTTCTTTAATCAGTCTCTAATCAGTTATTCTCTCTCCTTATCTCCCCTTTCTCCCTCCCTCTCCCTCTCAGGTGTTGTTGATCAGCTGCAGAGCAGCTTCCAGGCACTTTATGGCTCAGCTCCAGAGCAGCAGGTTTCGTCCCCATCCACCTTCCTCTTCCTCTGGGGGGATGAGGAAGGAGCTGATGGACCCAGTCTCTGCCACAAGCGCTTGGACTATCTGATGGTGAAAAAGAAAAAAATCTGGCACCTTGTTAACAGTAACTATTGGCACACTGACTTGAGGAAATACCATCCCAGGTACTATATACTATAAATTGATTTATTAAAAGAAAAAATGTATAGTGTATTTTTTTTGTGTGGTGAATCATTTATTGATTGTCACTCTCACGTATGTACTACAATTATGACTAAAAGTCCCACAGTAGGAAGAGTGAGTGTGCACTGGTAAGAACATTTTCGTTGTCCACCCACTAAATTAACTACAGCAGAAGTCAGTCCTAGTTATTTCAAAGGGTGGGATTCTATGGCAATGATAATGTCTTGTTTGTTCATTTAGCTCTACCAAGTTAATGGCAATGTAATAATCATTGTTTAACAATCCTAGTGGCTAGAGATGTTATGATTGTAATAATAATGATTTACACTCTGCCTATTGATTTGGTTACTCGTGTCTTGACCCAAACCTGAACAGTTTCGCAAGGGGCAGATGGCTGTAGATATCGCAGGCTAAAAAGTAATGCAGTTGTAGTCCCAACTCTTAATGAACAGCTTTGTTCAGTTGAATAAATAAACTAACAAATGGTTTTGGCATGTGAGCAACTGTAAGTATGATCATTTCAAAACTGTCATTGTGTCTGTGAAAGCCTGTGTAGGGACCATTTCCAGTTGTCGGAGCCTACTTTACCCAGGATGTACGTGTGGCTGCTGGGATTCTTCTCTTTCATGCTGGGTGTTGAACGTTGTCAGCTTCACAGTGCAGTCGTCAAGGTGGAGCAACGCCTATTGACAAAGCTGGACCGCAAATAAACAGCAGAGAACCTCAATAAAATCACTGCCTGAAGAGGTAGAGAACAGAGTTGTGTGATGTAACCTTTATAAGGTTTACTGTCTGGCAAAATTGTCTGTTTTTATGCTGCACTGTTTCATAAAACTATTTGTTTTTATTTTCTATTCAATAAAAGAATGCATACATTTTGAAGGTTGAGTTTTGTATATGTGCTTTTTTCTTTTAGGAGAGTTGAAGAGCCACTGAACATTATAAATGGATCTCTTTTCTTCAAATTGATGTGTGAGTGATTGTAAAGAACCGTTTCTTTCACAGTCAGGTACAAACTTTACCTCTTAGGGTCCTGGAATAATACAGATGGATCTCTGTTAAGAGCTACGGCTCTTACCTTTAAAATGTTCACTTGTACTAAAGTTAGGCTAGTTAATAGTGTATTATTCAGGGCTCTCAACAAAGGCTGTCAAGTCGTTCCCTTCCTTCCAGCTGTTGAAACTGTTTGCCACAAAAAAGGAAAGATAGGAAGAAAGCTGAAACTGGGAAATATAAACACAAATTGAAATAAATATTCTAGTGAAGTATGGAGCTTAAAGCGAAATGTATCAGTGAACCAGGCCAAGTTCTTGTGGGGGGGTAGAAGCTTCCAGAAAAGTCACCAGATTCCATTGCTATAATTTGCTATGGTGTCAGAAATTAGTTTTGGCATTGAGGACACAGTCTGTGGTTCTCACAGGAGCAGCCAGTTGGCTCTGCAGTGCAGCGTGTAAACAAAAGATACCCACTGATTCATAGTCTGGCCTTCATCCAGCAGGTCAGTCATGGTCATGGTCATCTAAACCCCACACATGAAGGTATGATGCTGTACTGGTGCTCTACTTTTCATTTCATGATGAGTGAAAAACAATACTGTAATATGGAGCATAGTTTAAAAACTTCACTGTGAAAAATGAATTTGGTATATGAGCTTTGGTCATCTCTTGATGATGGTTATTCCTCAAAAGAGAGACTTTACACAGTATTATTATTTCTAATAAAATGTTGGGTGAGTGTATATACATTTTCTATTGGAAGTGAAGAAAGATCTGCAGCCACGCCAGCCCTTTTCAGGTGAGATTATTGCCCAGATGTAACTGATGTCTGTCCTAGTCAACCCTAACGGTGCCTGTAGTTACTATACTTGGCCATTAGGGGGAGACAGTTACCTAATTTAAGAACTGTAAAAAATCTTTTGTCCTGTTGCTTTTCAATCTCAAGCCATCATCCATCGTAAAATATCTAAGAGCAATTTTTTTTTTTACTAAAGTTCAGTCATGAAACAGAAAGTCTTTCATGCCAAATTATGCCTTCATGCATTTCCTACAGTCCAATTTTGCTTGCCTTAAAAAGACATGATTTTGTTTTCTTTGTTCACTGAGATCTTTGTCTTTTTATTGTAGGCCGAGGAGGGTGAGGGGTCTCATCTCTGTCTGTTTGCACATATCCACCCACATAGAGGAGGGGGAGCAGGCTGAGACACTCAGTACCTTACAGTACACAGTCACTTCATATTTCTCTACATAACACACTGAGCATTTCACTTGGCAGAGAGTTAAAGCAATATTCCAGCGTTTATGTTCAACTGTTATCGAAGCTTTTGAGCAGTTATTGAGTTTACAGAAGTTACTGAATTTTTTTTAACATGCACATCTATGTAATAGTAACAATAAAGTTCTTATTACAAAGCAGACTTGAGATGTCTTATGAAAGGTGCTTTTTGTGTAGTTTTATCCACACTGGAGCATCACAGTAAATAAAATCCAGTTACCAACCATTTCCTGCAGGTTTGTTTATCGTCAGTACGATAAATTATACAGATTTAGAATAATTTACAAAGTACATTTGATTGTAGAATTTATGAATTAATATTTTTATATAGATCTATATTTCTCATTATTTATCATAATCACACTTATGGCTGCTTTTCCATTGTAAATGACTTTTTGGTAAATATGTAAACTTGCACTGTGTGTCGCATGTCCTAAAACAGAAAGGAGTGTAAGGATCGCTTCTCAACTGCATTCCAGCCCTGCTCGGTTTCACTTTATCCCTCCTCCAAAAAAAAACCTGATCCCACTCATTAGCTAATGATCAAACCCTTTGTGCAGTATATCAAGTGTGGTAAAAGAGGAAAAACTTGAACCTGTGCAGGGTAGTGTGTCCCTGGTACTGGAGCTGAGAACTCTGACCCAAAGGATAAATGAGACTGTAGCAATGGAAGATTCAGTTTCATGCAGGCATCATGAGCTCAAAATCCATGTCTGAAATGCAGTATCAGGTGTGTTTTCTGTACTTGAGCTTAATTACCTACTCATCAAATATCTGTAAAAGTGGCTTCATACTTGCTGTGCATTCTGTTATTATGTTTCTGTACACTCTTTGAACTGGCTTTGAGCACTGTTATCAGTTCCCTTCTAACAGAGATCAGCTCCAGATGTGTCTAGAAGCTTGTGATAGTCCAGATCTGTTTGGCTTCTTACCTAGACCTGACTCTGAGTTCATATTACACTTCTACACCAAAATATTAACTGGCTCCCAATGAAAGAATGCATTCAGTTCAAAGATCTCCTTTTTGTTTATAGAGCCCTTATGGGTCTTACGGATTCTTTCCAGCTTTCTGACATTCCCTACCAATCCCTCCAATGTCCTGCTTGCGTCTGTCCTTCATAGCATCTGTAGTCTTTTCTTTGGCATCACCTTGAGTCTGGAGCTCTTATAGTCATAGGCAGTTATAGGCAGTTCCACCGAATCACTCTTTGTAAGTTGAAATAGCCCCCTCCATCCCCGTATGAGATCTGCATCTTCCAGGCCAGCGTTCGCAAACTTTTTGCAAGTATAAAGTTAATTCTACTGGAACCCATAGTACAGATTTATTAAATGTAAGCCATTGATCTTTTTTCCCTGAAATTTCCACAGACACAAAATGTAACCTATTTATAGGACTTCTTGTTTTCTAGAGTTCTTGAGATTTGAATGAAATCTGTTCTATTCAACTGACCAGTCAAACTGGCTAATCAATATAATAACTCGATAATAAATATAGCAACTTTGATCTGGTAGGATTGTGATTTCCACTTCTGTAACAAAAAATAACCTGCACCCATTCTGAGCTGCATAGTCTGGACTCTAACCTGTGAAAGACTTAAGTACGTAAGATTTCAGAAAATGCAGCAGATGTTGTACACTGCAAATTCAGATATGGTCATAAAATGGCAGAATTACTTCACTTAATAAGTATAAGTTATAATTAGACTATTTTTTCTGATAGATTGTCTATCTTTAAATCTTACATTAAGTCACATCATTTTTCATGTTTCCTTCCCTTTCCTTTTTTTCTCATTAGATAGGGTATTAGATAGTTTTTTGGGTTTTTTTAATTTTTTTTATTAATTTTATATCTCTGATGTGTTCTTAAGTATTTTTAGGTTATTGATAACTGCAACATAAATATAAAAAAATATTTTATGTTAATGTATCAAATCTGAAGTAAAAAAAAAAATGGGTGTAGGTTTAAATCCCTAATTTGGATAAGGTGTCTAAGATGATGTTAAAGAAATATTTAGTTTTTAGTTAGTTCAGTAATATTTATTAAAAAGCTCAATCATGCATTTTTTACAAGCAGAATTGATTATTGTAAAATTCTGTTCAGTAGAAGAAAACACACCCGTGCAAAACACAGCAGCATGGATCATACAAAAAGGCATGTCGCAAGTCTTGAAGAACTGCAATGATTAACTATATCTTTAAAAGATCAAATTTAAATTGTAAATAAAAAGCTAAAAAAAAAAAGTATTTTACTTGTTAAGCTCTAAATTGTCTTTATTGCTATTTACACAATAGGTGTATTGGAACTGTGTACGAATATCAAAGCACCTGTGGTGTAAATGTCAGTAAAGGCATCGCGAGATGTTGTACTTCACTAAATGTCTGTCTCCCGACATCCCAAAGCTTTATCTGAGATCTGCGAATGCTGGCCTTGGAGAAATTCCCTCTTTAAAAAAATGGAGGAAAGATCACTACGTTATAATGCTTGAAATTCCTTTTTGTACTAAATAAATACTTCATCATTCCTTATATTTCTATTTTCATTATCTATTTTATTTTTATCTGTTTTTTATTATTTATATTTTTAAAGCAGAGACTATCTGTTTTATTTTTTTTAATAATTAAAACAAGTTTACTATTAATTTTACTATCTATTTACTATGTATTGTTTGTTTATACAAGTCTCCACAAGTGTGTAATTATTCAATAAGATTCAATAAGATATAATTATTGTTGATCTCTTGTGTGTATCCTGCTACAGTGGGACACGAGAGCTTGTCCTGAAGAGCTGAACAGTGATCCGACTGTGCTGCGCCTAAACAAGCTAAAAGGATGAGCCCACAAGAGGCGCATGAGGAGGGAGGGAGAGGAAGGGATGGAGGGAGAGGGCGGGTGTGTGAGGACAGGCAGCCTCTGTACTGCTGTGGGTGGTTTTTCTGGCGCTGTTCCTTGCACACACCAGCTGACTGCTCGTGCATGTAAACACCATCCACATGCTTCCTGCTCGAGCAGCCCTGCCCCCAACAACACAGCACACAAACACAACGCAAACCAAACCAACCGAATGCATCTCCTGGTTACCCCCACAGTGGCTTTAACTTCCATGCCATGACTTTCATACACAGTGTTCCCTCTGACATGTGTCAGGCTGTTCTGCTTCCCTGAAATTGTGCAGACTTCTTGGTGGTTGGCTCAGTTGCTCCGAGACAGCCAGATCTATTTTAGAGCAGCGCCTTCGTCCTGCTGCTTTAAAGGCGGATGGCACTGAATCATAAATTCAGTCTTTAGAGTGCAGTGAGAGCTTCCCCCACCATGATCTAGGCATGTTTAACCTTAATTGACTGGAGTCCTGTTTGTCACAGCAAACAAGCTATACAAGCTAAATCCTATACTGTAATCAAAATGACAAGAGTCTTTACTCTTAAATGCCTATAGTTTCATTTCTACTTGATCTATCCCTACCTAGGTTTGCTGTACAGTAGGTATAAAAAATGACATGGTAATTAATGCACTGTAAGACATGCAATATGAATTTTAGTGCCAATATCAAACTTTAATTGTTCTTTAATGCAACTCCACGTGCATGTGTACAAAGAAATGTATAGGTTTTGTTTGAGAATGTATAAATTGTGTGTTTATGTCCTGTCCTGTTGTCTTGGTTTTCTTTTCCCAGATAAGCATAGAATACCACACCTATTTGTTAGGAGAATGGCAATCATATCACAAGGATGCCACAGCCATTCAATTAAAATGTATATATTTGTACATTAAAATGTATATATTTGTACAGTCAGTCATTATCTGTACCGCTTATTCCCAGTTACGGGGTCACGGGGGAGCCGGTGCCCAGCCGGCAACTCTG
>JAOTRJ010000009.1:18540549-18552586 GCA_028564905.1 Leptodoras praelongus | reverse complement strand
TTTATTTATTTTTTCTTTTGTATTATTATATATATATATTTTTTTTTTTATGTTGCAATTATTGCAACCCCTAGAAATTTCTCTGAACCAAATATACTCTAATTGAAGCATGTTCCCATTTAGATTTGTTTGATGAGTGGTTACGGTCTCCTGATTCACTGGGGTCTAAATATGAGGTGACACACAGATCACATTCCTTTAGTTATTCATAAATACGTGTAACATTGTTGGGTCTCCAAATCTACAATGAAACACCATCTCCATGCCAACAAATTAT
This sequence comes from Leptodoras praelongus, assembly GCA_028564905.1. NCBI lineage: Eukaryota > Metazoa > Chordata > Actinopteri > Siluriformes > Doradidae > Leptodoras > Leptodoras praelongus. The sequence continues at coordinate 18,552,309 of JAOTRJ010000009.1, read as the reverse complement.
TTGGGAGGCATGCCAGGAGGGACTATCCCTTTCATTTAACCACAAACACAAGTGCCAGGACTTCATGAGACACTAGCAAACTTTGATTAAAACCTGGGTCAGATGAGACTGCAACTGAGCTGTTTGGAAACAAACATTCAAGATGGGTATAAAATGAAGAATTGTTATATGGAAAAGAACCTAATCACCACTGTTGAGTGTGCTGGAGGATCTGTAATGATATGGGCCTGTAAACACTAAAGGAACAGGATCTACAGTATGTGGGACTAAAAACTACAAGTGAACAGGATCATTCTTAAAACAACAGATTTCACCATGATGACATGCTGAGAACAGTTCACTTTATAGAACGGTTTGTTGAACTAATTTTTCGTTCCTTTGTGTTAAGAAGACTCCATGTGCTGTACTAAAAAAAATTATTATATATGTCATTTTTAATAACTGTATTTTTTTCATTGTTAACTTAAGATTAATAGAATATTATAGTTCATTTGTTTTATAGAGTGCTATAAGCGTTATTAGTCATATGCTTGCCTTTTCATCAGAGCTTCTCTCTGCAGGAAGTGGGGGTTGGTTGGTGAAACCAGAACTGCTCTTGCCCCAAAATTCCACAGGATTCCTCGCCTAGTCACCTTTTTGTAAACAGTAGTGTGCTGTGTGTGTTTCTTTTTTTTTCTTTTTTTTTAAACATGTTTTATGTGCTTTTCAGATTACTGAACAAATTTGATTCTGATGTCCATTTGAATCCAATGACTATTAATTGTAATGGTATTGAATTCGCAGCCATACATGTTTGTGGTCTTTATAGTCACAGAAAGTTAATTTTAGCTCGTGTTTTTTATTTATGCCTTGATAACTGTCTGCATTTTTCTACAGATAATTGTGTCAAGCTGCTTGTGTTTTTCATCTCGGTGTCAGTGAGTGCATGTCTCGGTTTTGGGGCTGTGCTTCTCATTCAGTTATGTGTGAGTTAACAGAGCTCTGTAAAGTTTCCTCTCTCCTAGCTTTGTGGGTTGTTGGGTGTGGAGCAGACTGCTCGCTCTGAGCTGCACTCATTGGCCTCTGCTCAAACCTCAGAAACTCTCTGCGACTCGGCTTTGTTAATAATGCTGAATAGGCATGATCTCACTTCAGCTGGTTCGACTTGTACAGACAAACTGTTAAGCTGTATATTTGTCGTAAAAGTAATACCCTGCATTATCTTTTTGCTTTTTTGCACGGAAAACGGGAAATTTAGGATCATCTGTAAACCGTATGACATCACTGCTTTTTAAAGAAGGACTACTTCCATTTCTGGTTGACCTACATTAAAAAATCCACCTGGCTTAGAATGACCATGTTTCTCCCCCCCACTGTCCGTGCTGGCACTGCAGTTCTACATCTAAAAAGAGATGACACATTTGCTATCAAACCCTGCACATAGGTAATGTGTTGGCACACATCCAACATGCACTCTCTGCCCTCTCTCTCTCTCTTTCTCTCTCCGTCTCTCTGTCTCTCGCATGCATGCTTTCTCACACACATAAACGCATACTTCCTGCCCCAACCCGAGCCTCGCCCCTGCAGCCCCACCAACACCAACCCAAGAATTCCCAGCTTTCAAAAACTCCCTCCGCAAAACTGGGGGGATTTTCAGTCAGATTGCTTTCCCTAACAGTATTTCAATAATCTCTACAGCAACTTGATACATTCTTAAGCTGACTCATTCTGGATATGAGTGAAACTTTCCTTACACATTACATTTATTTAAGTACATTGTAGTGTTATATGTACAGAATCCTTGTCTGTGTTGCTGCACCATGGTCCTGTAAGAATTAGATTTTATACTGTTACATGTGTATATAGGTGGATGCAATGACAATAGAAGTCTGCTTGACTTTTGAGCATTGAGTTAAGTCATTTTTTTGACTGTATTGTGTGAATAGAAGAACTGGCGCCAATAAGATTCAGTGTATTGGTGTGTTTATACTATTGAGAAGAGCAGCATGGAAGAATGCTTTCAGTAAATGCTGTTGTCTTTTCTGATTGGCTATTACCCGTTAACAAGACTGAATTCAAATTAGTGCCATCCCTCCAGTTTCAGACAATGTCTTATGAATATTTTAAGTATAATTCCTGCTTGTGTCTTTCTGAGCAGTTACCAAAAGGTACATAACTGGAACCATTGGTTGTGCTCTGATGCTCAACATTTATAGGTTGCCAAACCGTCTAGTGCTTTATGCAATACAAAAGAAAAACTCTTAGGGTCCTTGAGAAACTCACTAACATGATATGTTATCTCTTTATGATAACAATTGGACTTTGCCATCAGAATGCAAAAAAGCAGCCTGTGGACTAGAGCTTTCATATAAACAGAGCTCAGGAGCTACTGTCCAGTGAAAACAAAGCAAATCTGATCCGCATTAAGATACAGATTGTGGTACATATATCTGAAACCCAACCAGAGACCTACATCACAAATACAGATACACACATAAAGATAATTAATTTATGAAAGCTTTCCAAACACCAGCTCTGGATTTTATTGCTATATCAATCATTTTTAACAGCGTTAATGCAACAATATAGAATGGTTTGGTGTTAAACCTCTATATACTGCTACCCATGTCTTTGCCTGTTTACTTCCTTTAAGCTCCAGTGGGGCCAGGGGTGAAGTTAGAGGTGGTCTGCTATTTCCAAAGCAGCACCCGACCAACTGGCATTCGATGTGATGGTCTGCTGTTGCAACTGATATAGTTTCTAGTACGGTATTAAATGATCTTTTAGGCATCCTCTTTCTATAACTGAGCTCCAAATACATATGGCATCTCCATGTGTCATGAAAATGTGGCTGCACATGGTAAAAGTGTAGTTCAAACACCACCTTGTTTACTGTACCTGGCATCATCATGTGAAAACAGGATTGTAATTTAAATTTGCTTTAATGCACATGTGGAAATTGTTACAGGCATGTAGCAATCTGATAGATTTGTTCTGTTGAGATTTTCAAATTTAGCTCTTAAATCTATTCATAGACTAAAACTGAATCAGCTTACTTACTTATCCTATTACACCCACAATAGAATGCCTGATTAATTGAAAATGATCCTTACAATCCAATGGAAAACAATGGCTGAGATAGGTAATATTATCTGGAGGAAAAGGCAAAAGAAAGAATAACCACTCCAGGTTAAGGGTTGTATCTGAGAATACACATGATCTTTTCCTTGACTGCAGTTTTTCTAAAGCCATTTTTGGCTGAAGGTTGTAAGGATGTGTATGTTTATATGTGTGTATGTAACATTTTAATAGCGTTCAGTCCCTATGTTTCACTATAGACCTCAACAATGTAGCGCTACTCACTTTATCTATGGTGGCTTGAAGCCGTGTTTGAGATTGATACACTCTGTTATTGTTAACTCACAATTCTGTATATGTACATGTCAACACATAGACAACTATTGTACATGTACATGTCAACAAATAGATAGTTATTTCCAATGCTGTATTTAGAACATTAAAACTGTTCATTTGAGAGCTGGCACAGAACCCTCACGTGTTATCTAAACATCTATGTATTTGCTTTAAAGCAATGATTGTTCAGCAGAGCTTCCCGTTCTTGAATAAAGATGTTTAGCCTGAATATGTATGACATTAAAAATAAATTTGTACCTTTGGATAATTATGAAATATCATTTGACAAACATCATGATCCCCTTCAGGATTAAATCGGGTTTATATTTTATACTACAAGTATAAATTATAGTGTAATGGGTTTGTTGCGGGGGCAGCCATGGGCTTACGGTTAAGGAACCAGGCTTGTGACTGGAAGGTCATTGGCTCAGTCCCCTTAACCTACATGACATGACTGATGTAAAATTGAGCAAGGCACATAGTCCCCAGGCCTGGTGTATAGGGCTGCCCTGGGCAAGTGTGTTCACTTCACCTGTATGTGTTCATATGTGTTTCACTGCACAGATGGGTTAAAATCCAGAGGTCAAATTCTTCTGAGTGCAAGCACAGTAGGTCAGTGGTTCATTTTCAAATTTAAAATTCACATTCAGTGTCACCAATATCAGCACATTGAGGTAAAGCTGCTACAGAAAAAAAGTCTTCTTCACACTTAGCAGTTGGGCCTTCATGTTGGGCCACATCACACCTTCCTGTCGTTGAGTAGTTTCCTATAACTGCACAAATCATCATGTTTTTTTTTTGTTTAGCCTTGTAACTATGACATTTTTGTCATCCTCTACAAAGAAAAGCATATTCTGTCATATTCTGTCAGCCAGATGTCACTGGTGGTGGTTCGCTTATGCATAAAAAGGTCACTGTGTACAAACAGCATTTCTGGTTGGACCATATTACGTACTGTATTTACATATCTGGTATGGACAATAAATATTTAAAATATACTGATTAACCGTTTCCTTTTGTAGAATGTATTGTTTGTTTGTTTATTTGGTTTATCATATGTTTTACATTACCAGCCTGAAAATATCTTTGTTTAGCTTGGCCTGTTCAGAGCTCTAGGGTCCTTTGTTGGTTGTATTTAATAAATTTGTCATGAATTGCATTGGTTACTTAGATAATGATTTCCTTATGCTTAATCCTACTTGCTTAAAATCCTTTAAGCATTTTAAAATCTGAACGCTTACAATGTACATTTACAGATTTGCTTTGTAGTCTCTACTGGAAAGAGAATAACATTATTATAATTATGATGATTATTATTATTATTATTATTTAATTATTATTATTATTCCAAGTCCAGCTTTCCTGCTCTCTCTCTCTCTTTCTCTCTCTCTCTCTTTCTTTCTCTCTCTCTCTCTTTCTCTCTCTCTCTCTTTCTTTCTCTCTCTCTCTTTCTTTCTTTCTCTCTCTCTCTTTCTTTCTCTCTCTCTCTCCTTCTCTCTCTCTTTCTTTCTTTCTCTCTCTCTTTCTTTCTTTCTCTCTCTCTCTCTTTCTCTCTCTCTCTCTCTCTCTCTTTCTTTCTCTCTCTCTTTCTTTCTTTTTCTCTCTCTCTCTTTCTGTCTCTCTCTCTCTCTGTCTCTCTCTCTCTCTTTCTGTCTCTCTCTCTCTGTCTCTCTCTCTCTCTCTCTTTCTTTCTCTCTCTCTCTCTCTCTCTCGTTGGAGGGAGGGACTTTCATCCTTTGTTTGCAGTCACCGCTTTCTCCCATCTCAGACACAATCACAGGCCCTCTCAGGATCCATGAGTCATAAAATTTGTGCTTTTTTTCTGTACAGCATAAATACCGACACATGCAAGTGTCAGGCTTTGTGCTCATGAACATCCTACAGCAGTTTAAGGAGCTGTAAGGCTTCAATTGTCACGTTATAACATGAAAGACACACACAAAGGGCTGTTTTAAGCTATAACAAAGAAGTCCCGCCCACTGCTGCACGCCACGCCCACCTCAGGGTCTTTTAAGGCGAAGCTGCGTTCAGCAACTGAAACCGAGGAGGGGTTTGAGTTCAACAAACCCAAGCTGTACAAAGAAGAAGACTTTCGTTTTTTTTTCCTTCACGGTCTAAAAATCAAATGTCAGAAATCAGATTGATTAAACCTCATACATTAGATGCACATTTTCTGGGGGAAAAACGCACTGAGAATCAATATAATCAGCAACCAATATAATATGCTGTGATTCGTAATTAGGAATAATATAAGCAGTTTGTGAGCACTGTTGTGGCACTGACTGTTGTCCTAACTGATTATATATTTTTAAAGAAATAATGTCTGTGAATCGACCTTATAAAATGTTATACCATTCGTTTAATTGGCTGTCTTTATTTTATTTTTGGATACGTGCCATTAAATACTACATTTGAAATGTTTCCGCATGATGTTTTGTTTCCCTGCTTCTTGTTTTGGCAGGAGAGCGAGCCAGACGCGTGCGGAGTATCTCGCTGTGCCGCGCGCTCGCCGCTCCGACCTTTCCCCCAGTTCATGAGCGCCGGGTTCACCGGGTTTACTCTGACACCGCTGACTCCTGCGTTACGCCCCCCAACAGCCACGCACCCTCTCTCCGCCAATCAGCTCTCGATCACGTCCTGATCACGCGCTGTCTTCGCGCCTATTGGTCCATTTCTGCTACACCTTTGTTTTTGATTGGTAACATGTTACCACCCGCCAGACTGTTCTGAATTTTGTTTCTGCTTTTTTTTCTTTCTCCGTTCCTGATTCACTCAGCTGAGGTTGGACCTTGCAGTAAAAAGTGGTTGCACTTATGAGCCAGGGGTCTGCTCAACGCCCGTGTCGCGCTTTTTGTTTCCTCACACTGTTGTTTACAGGGTGTTTTGCTCCCCATGCCGACCTTTGCTTCAGATCAGGTAAGTTGCATTTCTTTGTTATTGACAGCGTCTTTGTCACTATACCTGTTTTACGCAATGAGCCAGTAGTAGTGATGACTTCCAGCATCTTTACACAACAAAGTTGAATGTTGTGCAATAACCCTGTGCACGTTTGAAGTTTATTTACTTGTTGTTTACTGTGGAATTACTTGTTTACTTGGACTGATTCTGCCCATGTTTATTTATTATGACTTCATGCATAATTGGCATAGAATCTATTATTGTATATGGCATGCACGCCGTAGGGAGTGTTTTTATGTTTCGTGCACTGTATAAAACTCTGCAGACTGAAATAAAAGCATTTGCCGCAATCAGTGTTGTGCATCATGCCCTTTAGTGATGAGACGCAGTGCTCTCTGAGGTAACAGCACAGTCTCTGAGCCCAGTTCACATCCTGGTTTGAAACCAGTTAGGGAGATGTTTGTTTAATGAAACCACATTATTTTGTGTGCACATTTGTGTATCCTGTGAATGCGGGTGCTGTAGTTTCATAACATCACGCCCCGCTCTGTGTGCTTTTTAAAATGTAATTTGGTGTTTCTTCTTTGTGGAGTCTTTGTTAGAAAAAAAACACACACAGGAGGACTAGTCTGAATTGTACTTCCTCATGTGGGTGTCCACCCTCGCTAACCAGAGTTTTGGTTAGACGCACGTCACTCTTAAGGCTATTTTGGTCGATGGGAGGTTCCCAGCAGACCTAGAACTGGAGGGGCTAGAACACTGGGGCCCCTCTCTCTCTCTCTCTCTCTCTCTCTCTCTCTCTCTCTCTCTCACTGAATGGCAGCTCAGCATTCAGCAGATGCTTGATAAGCACCTACGCAGCCCACTTTCAATGGTTTGACCCAAGCAATAAGTAAAACGGGTACAAGTTGACTGGTAGAACGTACGGGATACAGAAATGGAGGCTGATGAAATTGTTAAGTCTGCGGTGGTACGGCCAGCACTAGAGCTCTTATTCCTTAGCTGAACTAAGCTGAACAAATAAAACACAACAATATAATTACCTTTAATTTTTATATCTTATAAAATAATACAATTGCTGGTGTATAAGAAGCCTGCTCGTTGAAGTAACAGCACCTATTTGTGTAAGCCTGATTCTGTTCTGATCATAGGCATGCTTTGCGCAAATGATTTTTTCCCCCAGAGCAACTACGTGGGAGTCTGCGAGGTGATGATGGAGAGGAACGGGTACAATGATGGGAAGCCCTGCTCCTCCACTCTGGAGTATCATGACCTTGAGGCAGCTGAGGCTCTGGTGTGCATGAGCTCCTGGGTTCAGAGGTCACACAAAGCCCGCCCTCTTACGCCAACCTCAGACTCCTGTGACTCACTAAGTCTACACCCCGAAACCCTGGAGTCCCCCAAAGACCTAGTGTCCCTGTCTTCACTAGTGAGTATAAATAAGATGAATATATTTAGACTTGTTTAGATGGGTGATTTGTTTTATATTCATATCCTGAATTACTGAGTGGTACAGAAATTATTATTGTTATTTATTATAATTTATTTAAATTATTATATATTATTTATAAGAACACAAAAAAAGAAAGAAATAATGTTTAAGATGAGTAATGTGTCATTACTTTTGTGCACTTCCCTAAAAACCTATTTGGTGGGATAATTATTTATACAGAAGTAATATTGTAGCATTATTCTGAATTTTCTTTATCATGCTGTACCAGAATACATTCACTAAGAATGTTACAAAACTGAGGTGGATCTCTTACAGAACTGGTCATTTTGAAAGAAGAAACAAAAGTGTTGCTAATGTAAAACTAACCTAGTTCATATGCTAACCTTCTCTTCTACTTTACTAGTGCATGACCCCGCCACACAGCCCAAGCTTTGCCGAGACCTCAACAACATCTTCTATAATCAGCGCCAAGCCTCCTCTGGCCTGCTCAGGCCTTACATCAAGTGTCTCACTGCCCAGAATGTGCCCCGTCTTGACCAATAAGGCAGAAACCCCCTGCGGCCTGCAGGCTGGCATCACCACTTTCTTATCCACCTCCATTCCACCTCAGCCCTCTGAGCCTGGCGTACAGTGCAGGGCCACCAGTGTGATACGACACACTGCAGACACATCTCTGGATCGTCATATTAGCACAGGACAGGAGTGTCCTGGTTCATCAGAGAGCCCTGCCCAACCGACTGAGATCATTTCTGATTCTACAGCCCAGACCAACATCCTGACTGAAACTCAGACATACATCAGAGCTACAAATTCGACTGCAGAAGTGGAGAGCACTGCCCCCTTAACCAAGTCTACAAGCCCTTCCACTCCTGCATCACAAACCTCTTCATCCATGACCCAGTCTCCCATGACCAGTCCAGTTCTGTGCCAGGTCTTTCCTGTGAACGGCCAGACTGGAATCATCTCTGCCTTTGTTCAGACTCACCTTCAAATGCAGAGCACTGGGCCAAAGCCCATCCTTTCCCAGTCCCCCTCTTTCTCCCAGCCTCTTCTAATGGGTCCTTCAGTGGCTCAGGGTACAGTGATGCTTGTTGTCCCTCAGTCCTCAGTGTCTCCAGCTCCACCCTGCCAACAAAATGTTGTGACTGTTGGCAACACTAAGCTCCTCCCACTGGCCCCTGCACCAGTCTACATACCCTCAAACCAGAGCGGGGCCACCACGCACACCGACTTCTCTCGCAGACGCAACTATGTCTGCAGTTTCCCAGGCTGTAAGAAGACGTACTTCAAGAGCTCTCACCTCAAAGCTCATCTGAGAACCCACACAGGTTGTTAAAAATTCTATACAGTTCCCTCTCTCAGCTTAGTGATGCCTAGAAATGGCAGAGAATGTGTAGAAACACTATAAATAAAAAAAAGTTTATTCATGTATTACTTTTTTAAAAAGTTACATTTTAAATTTTTAAACAAAAATACAGAATTTCCAGCTCTCAAACACGCTGATTTAATTGTTCTGGCTAAAATAAAGAAAAACTTTTGAAAGATGTGAACTTTTTTTCACAGATGTGTCCAACAAATCTATTGATCAATAGAATCATTTGGGTATTTTATAAAAGTTATGTTTCTTTAACAGGAAAGCTTTTGTACTGATCATGACTCTTTTGTTCCTCAGGTGAGAAACCGTTCAGCTGTCATTGGGATGGCTGTGACAAAAAATTTGCACGTTCCGATGAACTTTCCCGACACCGGCGCACTCACACAGGCGAGAAGAAGTTTGTGTGTCCTGTGTGTGACCGACGTTTCATGCGAAGTGACCACTTGACCAAGCACACTCGTCGCCACATGACCACCAAGCGCTCTGCAACGTGGACCACCGATGTTCATGAGCTGAACAAAACGGCCTCTACTCAGGGTCGTCCTCAAAGTCTTCTGTCTCCCTCAGTGTCCTCATACCTGCCTCAGACTAGGCCTACATAAGGGCCACACTTTCACCTCAGGACCATCTCCCTCCCACTGACCATTGTACAGGGGAAACATGAAAACCAAGGCTGCTACATATCCATGTACAAAACAGACCGTTGCACTGGATTTCTTTTCCTACCATGTGTTGTTGTTTATAAAGATCTTTCTTTTTTAACTTTTATATAAGTTATGTCTCCCAAATTGTATGCACTTCATTTGCCAAAGTCTTTGTTGGTTCATGTTACATTATTCTATGCCATTGTATATTTGTACATAAATGTAACTATCTATATGAATGTAATGTGTATTCAACCGTGCATTTATTGGCAATATATGAATAAATGTTTCTGTAAAATGAACAGTATTCTTACCTGATACTACCTATTATCTTTCTTTGAATATTATTTAATGACCATTTGAAGATTCAAATAAACCTCCATGTTTATGTAGTATGTACTCTCAGTGTTTCCTTTAATAAAATCATTTTATTAACAGCGAACAAAGAAAACGGGCGCTGTGCAATTAATAAATGATACAATAAGCTAGTATAAATTGTATCGTAAAACATCCACTGTGAAACGTATTTAAAACACTGAGACAACACCGAGATGAATCCAGTTATCCCAGGTCGGTTATGCAAGTGCGCCCTGGACGCAGTTACACAACAGCGCGAGCGCGGTCTCCCTTTAACACCCAGTAACAAACTCTGTCCAATCACAGAGCGCCGTTCAGGAGCGCTTAGTGGGCGCGACCAATCAGAGGCGGCTGTGCAGCCCTGAGATCTGACTGATGTGTTGATGTTTTGCCGCCCATTCGCCTTACTGACCGATATTCTCCAATGGAGAAGTAAAGTTTCTGGTGTTACTCTGAATTAAAACAATGCAACTCTAGTGGAAATATTTAGTGCACGTGGTTTATTATTTATATTCACCAAACGTAGATAAGAAATTTACTTAGACAAAAAAAAACCATAAGAAACGAAGCAAATTGGTAGGCCCTAGTGCGGGGACACAATGTTATAGTTTTTATTAATCCCTAAAAACGATATAGGTGACCCAAGGTAAATTAACATAAACAAACAAAAAACAAACATTTTTTTTAATTGTCTTAATTTGATTTTTAGATCGGTTAATATTTTTTTTATTACCGGACAACAACCGTCATTAAAAATAAACAGCGTGTTATTGAGTGTATTGTGTGCTACACATATAAACAGTCTGTCACAACACATTTTGACATCCCAAAAATAGTTTATAATATTTATTTATTATCTGCGTGAAACAATGAAAGTGTGCAGACCTGTGTTGGTGCAGCACTGTGCGTTCAACCGGAAGCTCGAAAAAGGTCTAATGTTTGTCCAAGGTAATAAAGTAATGTTTCGTAAACTTCCGTGTTTTCTGATAAATGAGAAATTTGATAAAATTGCTCATATTTGACTTTAGCCTCCAATTTGCCTTTTTCAGAAATGACCTCTACGTTCTTTACGAGGCAAATATGATCTGCATCCTTTAAAAAGTATAGTCTGTGGCTGGGTGTTAAATGTATACATTACATTACCGACTGTGCTACACTGATTAACGCAGAGACCAGTGCAGGGAATCAGGATGCGATGTGAGATACCGTCTGTGAGCGTGAAAACTACAACCAGGAGGCATCTTACTGGTAATATAGACCTATACTGTATGTGAAATGGTAGTGAGGCGCGACCCCTGCTGTTTCTCCACCTCACTGTCACCATCTGCAGCACCAGCAACTTTTATTGTTTCACGATGTACACCATGTTCCCAAAAGTCCAAAAAGTCTCACTCGCCTGCCTTCAAAGGCATATGATCCTGAGTGACAACACATTCTTAATCCATAGGGATTAATATGATGCAGCTATAACAGATTCAACTCTTCTGGGAAGGCTTTCCACCAGGTTTAGGAGTGTGTTGCTCTGATTCATCCCAAAGGTGTTCTATCAGGTTGAGGTCAGGGCTCTGTGCAGGCCAGTCAAGATCTTCCACACCAAACTCACTCATCCATGTCTTTATGGACCTTGCTTTGTGCACTGG
>JAOTRJ010000009.1:18522451-18533041 GCA_028564905.1 Leptodoras praelongus | reverse complement strand
AAGCTAAGACAGGAAGGTAACCAAATGGTTCTTGACCAGATGAACCCCCAGTAAGGTGTCTATGTTAATCAGACTCTGTGGGAGCCAGGAATCAACATCTCACCCATATGTGTCTGCTAGTTGGTACACAGCAGACTATAAGTGGTATTTCCTAACAAAGATATGTCACCACATTGTTCACCATGAAATACGGATTAAAGTAAAAGGAATCATGTTTTGGTATAGTTTTAAGCAAGTTACTGCCACAATTTAGAAATCTACTACATTATTGAGGAATGAAGTGTTTTTTGCAGTGTGGAAGCCTTTTGAAATTACAAAAATACGATCCTGCTTCAAACCATGGAAGATCTTTTAGTCCTTGAAACCTAATGTTTAATGCAAACTGCTTTGTTGTCTGCAGGTGAGCGAGTAGTGGCTTTTGCTGCTGTAGAGGGAATCTTCTTCTCTGGTTCTTTTGCTTCAATTTTCTGGCTAAAGAAGAGGGGCCTTATGCCAGGCCTCACCTTCTCCAATGAGCTCATCAGCAGAGATGAGGTAGCCTGACTGCACTGTAATGCAAATGGTAATCTGAATTGTTGATTTTCTCTAAGGAACTGATCAAATGCTTTTTGGATTTCAGGGTCTTCACTGTGACTTTGCCTGCTTAATGTTCAAGCACTTGGTGAACAAGCCTTCAGAAGCAACAGTCAAGAAAATCATTGTGAACGCAGTTCAGATTGAGCAGGTACTTGGACACGGATGCAGATGATAAAACTTGGTGTTATGGATTGTGCTTCAGAAGTATTGACCTTTAACTGTTTTGTGCTCCAGGAGTTCCTGACCCAGGCTCTGCCAGTTAAACTGATTGGCATGAACTGTGACCTGATGAAGCAATACATTGAGTTTGTGGCTGACAGGCTGATGTTGGAGCTGGGCTTCAACAAGGTAAGAATCTGTAGTACTGTCAACATGCAGATAGTTTTATGTTTGATGGGCTGAGTGCTGCAAGTCTTGGTGATTTAGGAAAGAGCACATGGTTGTCGTGGTTTTGTATGTAATTATTGTGTGTTGCTTTAGATCTATAAAGTAGAGAACCCATTTGACTTCATGGAGAACATTTCCTTGGAGGGAAAAACCAACTTCTTTGAGAAGAGAGTGGGAGAGTACCAGCGCATGGGAGTTATGTCTTCACCCACAGACAACACCTTCCGGCTCGATGCTGATTTTTAAATTCCAAATTAATTGTAAACTTTTTTTTTTTTTTTTTTTTTGCTCCCAACAATGCTAAATCTTATGTACATTTTCTGTATGATATTTTTAACTGTCCCTCATTTGTACTTTTTGTATGTTTGGTTTTCAGGGCTTAAGCAATTGGGAAGGGTTTATTTATAGCTTGCACATATGCCATGTTTTCTTGCTTTGATGTAAAAACTGCTAACCCTTAACATTGTACTGTTTCCTTACCCAACAGTCCTGTGACTTCTGTGTAAATAAAATTTTGATGGAAAATCAAGCCAGCTCCTTGTGTAAAGACTTGTCTTGCATTTTCTGCTTTCAGCTTAATGATGCAAACCAGAGTTAAAATTGACTTGTTAGATTTTGCTGAATTTACAAATCCCAGCTGGTCAGGTTTAGATTTATAAGCCACAGCTCTGATGCTAACCAAAAAGTTTGAAATCTTTAAAACAAGCCAGTTTCACTTGACTTTAGCCTGCTTGAAGCTGCAGGGGTACTTGTTAGAATTTAGGGTGAAGGGGTTCGGCTAACACAAATTTGGGAACACCTGCAGTCGACCTTAAAAATGTAGCACAAGCTAGTTTGCAATTAGTAGACACATCTGTAATGAAGACAACAAATTGCATGGAAGTTTCCAAAGCCCTCTATGTATTTATAGCTGCTGTTATCTGGGGCACTCATGGCATGAGCTGAAGCAGCCAACACCCCCCCCTTCCTCAACCACCCCATCTAAGGGTTATGAACATGTACTGCTCATGAGTGTGGACTTTTACCTGGACTAGCAAAAGCTACAACCAACCATCCTGTTCCTATGTAATCTATATTTTACTTTTTTGCTGTAAGTTTTCAAATTAAAAATTGTGAAGCATTCATTTAATTTCTCTGATTACCTTTTTAAAGGTGCAGTAACAATCTGGTGCCACTTTCTGGCATCTGTTTTCCACTGATTGAAGGCTGGAATGGTTTGAAAGAGCTTGTAAGTGTGAGCTACAGTACTACATTACACCCACACAATGCCAATGGCTATAAATCACAAGTGATCAGGTCTTGTTCTGGAGCCAGCTTGTCTGACCCTGTGTGCAGTTACTGACTATACTGTAAAGAGCAATATTTATATGGTTATTGTTTAGCATGATTAGCATGCCTGTCAGCATTGTGTCATCCTTGATGTTTATGCTTCTGATGACAGCTGTTTCACACAGTGGATCTTGTTGAAGCCATATGTCACTGGTGATGACTCAAAGCAGGGAATGTATATAATGATTTGCCTCTACACTGGTAGCATGGTAAACTATATTGGACAATAGTGTTGGTATGTACAAAATAATTAAGTTACAATTGAAATTATTGATTCGTTTATAAGCTCATTCATATGTTACAAAATAATTGAAACAAAAATGTCATAATATACACTTGAAAAGTTTGTAGATTTGACCATTGGCTTTTCCCTAACTGTTGCCACAATTATACTGGATGTCTTTATAATGCTGTATCATTAAGATTTCCCTTCACTGGAACTAAAGGGCTTAAGCCTGTTCCAGCATGACAATGTCCTTATGCACAAAGCGAGGTCCATGAAGACATGGTATGCCAAGTTTGGAGTGGAAGAACTTGAGTGTCCTGCACAGAGCCCTGACCTCAACCCCACTAAGCACCTTTGTGATGAACACATGCCAGACCTAATCCCCCAACATCATTGCCTGACATCATTAATGTTCTTGTGGCTGAAGGGCCAAATCCCCAAAGCCACACTCCAAAATCTAGTGGGAAGCCTTTCCAGAAGAATGGAGGTTTTTATACCAGCAAAGGAGGAATAAATCTGGAATGAGACGTTCAAAAATATTTGCCTATATAGGCTAGTGTGTCTTTTTATGTGTCTACATGCATTCAGTTTTACAAAGAAAAAGTAGCTTTGTACTGAAAACAGCTTTGCTGTGGGTTAATATTATATTGAGGCCAAAGTGTAATGTTTTGAGGCCAATTATCCCGTGGCAACAAATTAAACTGCGACAACTGCTGCTATGCCATGTGAACATTGTACTTAACATATAGGCTCCAGAAAGTTGTGTGGGAACAGGTGAAAAGTGTATTTACTTTGAAAATGGGCCTAAGGTGGTAAATGATATATCCATGTTGCAATGCCGGTGACTTCAGTATGTATTTATGCTTCATTCCTGCTCCATTAATACTGAAGTGTATTAATGTCAGTAATCTCTATGCCTGGGTCCCTGTGGTCACACTAGTCCAATTCAACTGATTTCTGTGTCTCACTCATTTTAAATACAATAGTTGCCATATAAGAGAAGCATTTTGTGGCCCCAAAGTAAAATCCTGGGAAATGTACATTAATTTGTAGCTATTAGAAAATTAACTAGTAGCCTCAATATATTAACCAGCACATCCTATTAAAAATAATCAATTTCACCTTAGAAACGTCACAGGTTTGAGATTTTACGTGACGTCTGCATGTTTGATATAAAGTGGGTCTACCTCTGTTGTTGTTCCTCTGTTGATCCCTTCTTTACGCTGTCACTGACTTTGGTGGATAGCCTCTTCTACATAGCCTCTACATTACACAGCTGTGCAATATTTTTTCCATATTTCCATATTTCAATAATGGAATTAGCAGTGGTCTGTAGGTTGTTCAGAGTTTGTTATATTTACTGTTATAACCTTACCCTGATTGATCATTTTCTAGATTTTGTTTTGAGAGCTCACTGGGCTTCATATTGTTTGTCCAGTTATGTTCTCTAACACTGGGGCCTTCCGGGAACAGGTGTATTTATATCGAAATTGCATAAGACTTTAATTGCGCACAAATGGAATCCATTTAACTCATTGTGTGACTTGGTTGCACCAGAACTAATTTGAGTGTTTTACAATTTTCCTTCCAATTCAATATAATGGGCTATTTTGTGTAAAGTCCCAATTACGTCCATTGGAGTTTAAAGTTATAATCCAACCAAATGTGAAAAGGTTGAAGGGGGTGATGTAAGGCACTATAAATCCCCCACTGATTGCACCTTAACATAAAGTCACAAACAGGTTGGTCAACAAACCATTGCCTCTAACACCATGCATGTTAAAAATCTATTTGTCACCAGCCACTGCTATGTGTCAGATTAGGGTCTGGTAGGGCAGGATGAGCAGCTGTTTTAAACAATCTAACACCCCATACATGCCCTTTTAAGGACCGCAGTTCCCCCAAATGCACTCATGCTGTAGGCCACTTAGTCCACTTCAGAACAACAGACTATTCAAGGTATTTATAGCTCACAATCTGGTAAACAAATACCCCCAAGATCTTACTTTATTCACATTGTGAAATATTTAAAAGGACACATGAACAAACATATATGCCATATGTAATGCTACCATTTGCTTTTGCAAGTCATTGAAACATATACTACATATGAAGAAAAATTTCGTCTAGCATATTTGTCATGTTGAGAAATGTCCCCATTGCCTGTGGTATCATTCTGAATATCATCAGCCACACGGAGCCTGATCAGAGCTATTCTGAAGTGCCATTATCACTTTGAGTTCAAGGGAATCCTCAAGGATTGTGCTCACTATCTATCTGTCTATCTAGTGTGAAAATGTTCTAAGTATAGTGCCTCTAAAGCAGAGGATGAGACTTTGGGTTATACAGAAATGCTCACACATAATCCGACTATGGCACAGCCCAGTGGAACACAAGTCAAGTGAATAACTCTAGTCCATTTAAATAGCACTGCGTGAAGGCACAAAGGAAGGTGATTAGAATTAAGCAATGTTAAAAAAACTGGCTATCACACTGAGACCATAGTGTTTTATCTGGCATTGATGAATGGCATCAGTAATGAGAACCTCATAGAGGCTAACACTACAAAATCCTTGATTATAAATGACTGTGAGTGATAATTTTGTAGAAATTCAATATTGTTTATTATAGGATTTGTGGTATGCAGCCTAACAAAGTCTCACACTTTAAATAGAGCAAAAAAAGCCTCTTTCTCTTCCTCATAGGGTTTAACAAGAGAATGTTGACGTATAAGGAGCTAAGGAGTGGTCAAGAGCTTCGTTGCTGTGTAGCCGAGGACACCTGTTACACGCCATGACCCTAAAAGGACACATCAGAGCCAATCAGCATGCAGCAGCTCCACGCTGTCTAGAAAACAGTTGTGAAGGAGGGACAGAGATCTTCATCCACCCCCCTTCCATTCAGCCACCTAAACCCCACCTCAGCTGTTTGGCATGTTTTGGGCCCCATCACACATGCCACAGACAGCACTGTATAGCACTAAGCATTTGCCCCCTTGGCTGGTTCCTTAACTAGTCCTGAAACATTTCCCATTACAGCAGATCTCCTCCCACTACATATTTTCATGTGACGTGACAACATTTGAACTAAAATGTTATGTCCGGTTTCGTGTAAAACTGCTTTGTGACACTGTCCATTGTTTAAAGTGCTATACAAATAATACTGTAGTGACAATTCAATAAAATATTATTTGTATAGCACTTTAAACAATGGGCAGAACTGTGTATGAGACATGCGATTATATCATAGCCCTAATGGCACTAAACACAGAATATGCAGATTGAGACTTGTATGTATCATAGCATGGCTAAAAAAATGATTGTTAAACCGTACTCAGGCCGATCCATTATATTTTTCATGACTTATACAACTGCTGTGAGTGAAACACTGAAATGCTTAGATATGTGTATACAATCAATATCTAAAACACGATGTATAAGTCGTCAACTTCCACATTATATAATAACACTAAATGCAACTCTTAACTAATGTCTCTTACTTAAAAATAATTAAAATGAATGAACTGGGATTAGTATACACTAGGTAATATAGTCTTCTCAACTTTTACAATCAAATAACAGCACCAATTTGACCACAGGGAGGGACTAGGGACCCCTAAAAATCACCATTCCATTTTAGTAGATTCCTGTCACTGAACATCAGGTACTGCATTCCCTTACTAGTGGGCCATTTTTCAACAGCTCTTATTTAGGTCTTGTGTGAATACTTGAGCCCGCCCCTGGCCGCTGGCCCCCTGGTATATTTAAGGAGCATCCCTCACACTCACCCTCTGTCCCAGTGGAAACTCCAGTCTTCCAGTACAGCTTGGTAAGTGCCTTGGGTTTTTTTCATGGACTACTGTACACGATGAAGATGGATTAACTCTGATTTTCAGCATTTGCTAACAAAACTACAATTAGTCTAAATCTCTGCTTATGAGAACATAGGATAATAGAAATCCAACTGCAGTTTGGTTTCTTTTTGTAGAAATATTCAGAAATCAATAAGAAGTCTGAAAGGAAAAGTAAGTCTGCTGGTTGAAGCAGTTCTTTTGGCAAATTTGGCAAATTCCCATGTCTAGTTCAGGTCTATTAAATAAAGTGGCCATTGGCCATTGAAGCAATGGGAATTATCAATGGTTGCAGTAATAGCAGAGTTACTATGTGTGGACAGCTGTGCCCGGATCCCACTGTCACTCGTCAGCTGACAGGATCCTTCATTTGTGGAGACAAGTGTGCTCTGGGAGTCAAGCACTTTGTGATTACACAACCTTCATCTTAAAACAGTATTCTGCCTAGCAATGAAATTATGATGCTTAACTGGACAATGGAGCTGTTTTCAACTTTTCAGCTTTTGTTGATGTATTTTACATTTTTACCTTCTTAGTCATTCTTTAAATTAGTTTGTGTAGTATATGTTAAACGTTATTATTATTCATATATGTTGTCCTTTGTGCACTAAAGAATCCCCCAAAAGGAGATGATCACAGAGTAACAGTGGTGGGACTTCTGTATGCTTACTGTTATCTATTACTCTTTAGACCATCCCAGAAAAAAATTAATCATGTGTGACGACGATGAGACCACCGCCCTTGTGTGCGACAATGGCTCTGGTTTGGTCAAGGCTGGGTTTGCCGGTGATGATGCTCCCCGCGCCGTCTTCCCCTCCATTGTTGGAAGACCCCGTCACCAGGTAAGTCAAATTCACAACAAAATAAAACACACACACACACACAGCAACAAAATACAGGCTTACTGACTCACACTTACCTGTATAAAAGAGTTAAAGACTCAGTGATTTCTGATGGATGACTTCTCCACATAGGGTGTGATGGTGGGTATGGGTCAGAAGGACAGCTATGTTGGAGATGAGGCCCAAAGCAAAAGAGGTATCCTGACTCTGAAGTACCCCATTGAGCACGGTATCATCACCAACTGGGACGATATGGAGAAGGTGAGTGCCAATTACTCAAAGACCTCAAGAGACAAACCTAGATTAATTATTATAACAAACCAGAATGTTAATACACAATAGCCCTTTTATTTGCTGTGGGTATTGGTAGTAGATTTTTTAAATTCCACTAAGGACAACCTTAAACATAGGAATGCCATTTATGCATTGTCATTATTTTGCTAAATGCATGACGTGCTTTTTTTAAACTTTTATCTCAGATCTGGCACCACACCTTCTACAATGAGCTGCGTGTGGCCCCTGAGGAGCACCCCACACTGCTCACTGAGGCCCCCCTCAACCCCAAGGCCAACAGGGAGAAGATGACCCAGGTCAGTAGAGAGTACAGAGTACACTAGACCTCACACTCACTCTCAAATACATTGTTGAAACTCATGCTTCAGTTCCAATTCTACTGAAATGACCTGCATCCTCTTTGTTATAGATCATGTTTGAGACCTTTAATGTCCCAGCCATGTATGTGGCCATCCAGGCTGTGCTGTCCCTGTATGCCTCTGGCCGTACCACTGGTCAGTATCTCCAGAAATAATCTCTGAAAAATGAAGCCATTATTATTATTATTATTATTATTATTATTATTATTATTATTATTATCTGTTTGTATATTTACATGACATGTACACTCTTTTCCACTGCTTCACAGGTATTGTGCTGGACTCTGGTGATGGTGTGACCCACAACGTCCCCATCTATGAGGGTTATGCTCTCCCCCATGCCATCATGCGTCTGGATCTGGCTGGTCGTGACCTGACTGACTACCTGATGAAGATCCTGACTGAGCGTGGCTACTCTTTTGTGACCACTGGTGGGTATAGATACTGTCATTTTTAACAGAAATCCTAATGATTGTCCTGTCTAGTTTCTCATTAAAACATGTCCTCTGTAGCTGAGCGTGAGATTGTGCGTGACATCAAGGAGAAGCTGTGCTATGTCGCTCTGGACTTTGAGAATGAGATGGCTACCGCTGCCTCATCCTCCTCCCTGGAGAAATCCTACGAGTTGCCCGACGGCCAGGTCATCACCATTGGCAACGAGCGTTTCCGTTGCCCTGAGACTCTCTTCCAGCCTTCCTTCATTGGTGTGTCTTACTTACTTTGCCCCCTGCTTTTTTATTAAGCCTAGTCCAACATTTCATCCAGGTCAACTACATGCTTTACTGATGTTACTTACCCTGACAGGTATGGAGTCTGCCGGTATCCATGAGACTGCCTATAACAGTATCATGAAGTGCGACATTGACATCCGCAAGGACCTGTATGCCAACAACGTCCTGTCTGGTGGTACCACCATGTACCCTGGTATTGCTGACCGTATGCAGAAGGAGATCACTGCTCTGGCCCCCAGCACCATGAAGATCAAGGTAAGAGATCTAAGTGACTGTATGAAGCCAGAAAAGCAGTTTCAATCTGTTCTATACACACTCTGATCATCTTTTGTCATATTTGCAGATCATTGCTCCCCCTGAGCGTAAGTACTCTGTCTGGATCGGTGGCTCCATCCTGGCTTCCCTGTCCACCTTCCAGCAGATGTGGATCAGCAAGCAGGAATACGATGAGGCTG
Source organism: Leptodoras praelongus (assembly GCA_028564905.1). Lineage (NCBI taxonomy): Eukaryota > Metazoa > Chordata > Actinopteri > Siluriformes > Doradidae > Leptodoras > Leptodoras praelongus. The sequence goes on along the minus strand of JAOTRJ010000009.1, from coordinate 18,523,992 downwards.
GCCCCTCCATTGTGCACAGGAAATGCTTCTAAATGCATATCCCTTCCATCCATCTGCCCTCGTGTCTGCATTTGTACCGTTTCAATTGCTGTATATACATGTACTATTGTAATAAAGTGAATTACCTGTAACAGTGTTCAGGTTTCTCATGGTCTTTTGTTGAAAAGATGTTGAAAAACATTTTTTAAATGAAAAAAAATCTAAGAACGGTGCAGCAGGCAGCAGTGCAACCTCACAGCTCCAAGGTCCACAGTTTTATCCTGAGCTTGGTTGAGTTTTGCAGGTTCTCCCAGTGCTCTTAGGGGTTTCCACTGAGTTTTCTGGTTTCCACGCCTTGTCCAAAAACATGCAGGAATGGCCCCAAGTGTTAATGTGTGTGTGTGTGTGTGTGTGTGTGTGTGTGTGTGTGCATACTGCTCTGGGGTGTGCCATCTGGGGTGAATATTCTCCTACCTGGAGAGCCATATTGACCCTTAAAACCAGTATAAGTAATAAAGAAGCTTTCCAGGTATGGTTATTTTTGTGCACATTAAATGTAGAATATTTCCTACACATTTGTAATGCATGATCGGTGTGTTTTTTCTGTTAAAACACAGTTTATTTGTGTAAGGAAAAGAATAAGGATGAGTAAACACAGAGGAGATGCAGGCGGACCCTGTGTCCTTTTGCACAGCGGGCAGAGGAGAGGAGCTCGGTCGCTTAGCAACAGCGCAGTACTCCGGAAGAGAGGAGGAAGAGCGTGTCTCCTCATCCTCATAGCCGCTTCACTGATACACAGCACACGGTAAGGTTTATTAATGCTCTCTTTCAGCCTTCTTCTAATAAACACAAATCCTAAAGGTGCTTGTGGTCTTCAGAGAACGCGCTGCATTGCGCCTGGGCAGATTTACTCGGCTCCTGTGTGCTGAAGGTGGAGTAAAGCAGCAGCGTCAACACTGCGGCGGAGGCTGCACCCATCCCAGCTCCATGTCTGATTCTCACTAAATCTAGCAGATAATGATCGATAGTCTCTGACAGACCGGAAATGGGCTTTTGCTTTGTTTTCTGTGTCGTTTAAATAGAAAGTGTCGCGTGAATCCAAACAAAACAGGCCCGGTTTTAGATTAGAGGGATAGAACTGTAGATGGACTAGCTTAGTAAGAGGAGCGTGTTGCAGTGATTGTGGTTTCTTGGCACGGTGTTTGGTGTTTGTGGGTGGTGCGCAGGTGCAGTGATAGTGATGGGCTCTGTAGTGTGGGCGCTGGTGTTGAGCATGGCGGCGCTGGTGTGCGGACGGAGCGCGCGCGCTGACGCGGACATTGAGCGGCTCCTGCACGGGGTGATGGAGCAGCTCGGCATCGCGAGACCCCGCGAGGAGTTCACCGCGCACCAAGCCGCTAATGTAGCAGGCCCGCTCAGCATCCAGGGTAAACATCTCTCTCTCTCTCTCTCTCACTCTCTCTCTCTCACATACACAGTCTCTCTCTCTCTCTCTCTCTCACTCTCTCTCTCTCTCTCTCTCTCTCTCTCTCTCTCTCTCGCTCTCACACACTCTCTCTCTC
>JAOTRJ010000009.1:18466421-18479484 GCA_028564905.1 Leptodoras praelongus | reverse complement strand
ATGTGTGTATAAATGCATTTCTATTTCAGTTAGTGTGCTGTAAACAAACTTCAAATTGCATTCAGCTTGAAGTAGTTACACGAAGCATTAATCAATAATTTCTGGATGATTTTCTTGTTTTTTTCCCTATGGATTTTAAATAAAAACTGCTGTTATTTCAGTAGATTTCAGTTATTTTAGTACTGTATAAAAGCATACAGTGTGCCCAATTAGATACGCCTCCATAATTCTTTGAAAGGTTTCCTTTTTTTTTACCCCAGGCTGCTCTTCATAGAGTTAAATGATAAACCAGCTGCACTGTTTCTATTTTCTGTTTTGCTCTAGTCTCCTTCTAGCCCAAGGTGATCATTTTTCACACCCCAGGAAGGTCTATTCTAAACGTACTATACATGTGCTCTTGCTCAAATGACTTTTACACTTTGGTGCTGAGTATTTCTGATGTGACTTGAAGGTGCCTTGATGACTCTGGCTAGAGTATCTCAGATTGGTACCTGAAGCAGAGACAGGCAAAATGACATTTATTTAAGAGCTATTCCTGTTCATCAGCGTGTAGCGGACACACTGCCGCTGTCCACTCACAAAAAGACAAGTTGCTGACTAGAGATATGCGGAAACATGGCTGTGACTAAAGAGAAATGCCCAGGTAAAGGCTCAGGGTGAGCGATGAAGTCTTAGAATACACAAGCAGAATTTGTCATTCTATCATGTGATTCAGTGTTTCCTGGGGATTCTGACCTTTTCCAGCTGCATGTGTTGAATTTAATTTCCTTTGCATTGATTAAAGAAAAAAGAGTCTGACGTCAGTGCTTGGTGTGATCCCTGCCATGGGTTTGGTCCTAAAGGTTTTGGAGCCATCTGTGCTGAAGGACAAAATGTCTTCTTCCTTCATTATTGTGCAATCAAGGTTTAAGCTGTTAAAATGTTTGATGGATGTATAGAAAAACGTAGCTCTATGGTCAGCTATTAATTTGTTATGAGATGTTATACTGAAATATTTCAAATTTTGGGCATTTTCTGTATTTGATTGAGTGCTGCTTTTTAAAGCTCTAATTAAACCTCTTTCTGTTTATTTCCCTATGATGCAATGGATGCCAGAAATCAGATACTGTGTGTGGCCAGATCTGAGCCTGTGTTGACAGATTAACTGGGGCGCACAAGGTTTTGCAGGGGGTGACCAGTGTCATTTCTGCATATCTACTGCCTTGCGGTTTCCTGTCATAAGCAATCACACCCAAACACGATACCAAAATCACATTCTATGAATCTGAAATTGGTAATTAATTTTTTAAAATGGTTACACTCTAGGTTTGACAGGAGAATCAATATATGCACATGCACTTTTTACTTTACACATTCAGTTTTAGGTTACTTTCATGACTGCAGATATACATGTGATATCTACACATGGATTTACAGTTTATCAAAGTGGCATTATCAGGCATATTAGTATCATGTGCAACATTTTCTGCCTCACAGCTCCAGGGTTCCTGGTTTGATCTTGTGCTTGAGTTACTGTCAGCTTGGGTTAAGTCTTTCTATCTCTGCAAAGGTTTTTTCTGGGTTCTCCATTTTCCTCCCATCTCCAAAAAACATGCTCACAGGTGGATTGGCCACACAACACAATGTGCCTAGTTAAGAATGTGAACATAAATATTCATGCACATTGACCATTGTGATGGACTGGCCTACTATCCAAGGTGTGTACCTGCCTCACACCCAGTGGACAGGATCCACTACAATGCTCAACCAGATAAAGCCCTTACTTTATAAACGAAAAAGTATCTTCTCTTATTATAGCTCTATATCCATATTCTCGCTCAAATATGGAGATGTTTCTAATCTAATATCTTGCATTAATCCACAGTCTGTTGTTCCAACACTGGGTGTGAGGTAGGAGTCCATGTAAACACACATTCACACACATCTAGGAGCACTCTAGCATATAGATCACCTACTGACATGTTTCTGGGAGGTGGGAAGAAAACCAGAGAACCTGGAGGAAACCCATACAAGCACGTGAAACTCCACACAGACAGTAACTTGAGCTCAGGATCAAATCAGAGACCCTGGATCTGTGAGGCAAAGTCAAGGATGCTTCCTTGGTAGAAAGGGTAGGCAAGACTCCTTCCTAGCATTCAGAGAACATTATTGGAACAGGCTAGCGAGTATGCAGGTCTTCGATTCTTGTATGTGCACATAGAATTGTGGGTGCTTTATGAACACAGAGGATACACTCATCACATCCTTGAAACAACACTGAACAAAGAACTGGATCCTTGGTAGAATTTGAAGGATCCTAGACTTTGGAACAGTCCTTTGGCATGATTCGATGAAGTATCATCCTACAAACCCAGACGTTAATGATCCTTCCTTGACCTTGAGAAGCATCACTACCTGCTGCACCACCATCTTACTTTTTAAATATTGTATCTTGAGTAACTGAATGTGGTGTGTTGGACTACAGATGAAGCTGGACACCTGATATATAGTGTATTTTACCTTTGAAATTGGTTTTGTGCGCACCCTGTTCCATAGTCAGCTGGGAATATATTTGCTCCATTCTTTCAGTACATGTGCGAGTCATATTCCTGTGTTAAACATTGTTCCATGCATGCAGATTCAGATTACTCTGTTCAACACAAAGTGCTCCTAACAGAAAAAAACCTCCTTCTGCATTCTTGCCCTGCCTGTGTCTGGCACTTCCATTTATCAGTGTTGATGGAAGTCGCTCAGCCATCCTTGCGAGACATTTTTTGTATTTCATGAGGCTGTTTTAAAGCAATATGCATGGAAAGTAAGCCTGGGAAAATCTAATTTGTAATCCTGTTGGGCTAGTGAACCTCTGCGGTCTTATTTTCTCTGCACTGTTTCAAGACGGCTGTGTCTATATTAAAATTTTGCAATATGGCTTTTGCTGTGTCATTCATAGAATGAAGATTAAAATCTTTCCACTGGCATGACTGACCATATTAGTGTAATGGCTTTTTATGCATTGCATAATGTCCATCTTTATGTCAACTCTTCTGAAAGGATGGTCTCAGTTTAAGATTGTCAAGGATCTTATGAGCAATTATGTAAGCCTTTTGATGTGAGCTGGTGGGTGATGGCATGGGGTGTTGGTAACAAAAATGGAAATCCATTGTTATTGATTGAGCATGGTCAGAAATATTGCTTCAGTATATGTTAATTGTGTTAAATTACAACCTCAAATAATCATATATGGAGGATAACAAATAGATGCAACATCTTGAATTTAAATCTTGAATCATCCCTTAAACAACACAGCTGGCTGAATTGGTTTAGGAATTAACCCCTAACAGATTGGGTCATAAAAAATATATAAATCCTGTATGTACCATCACGCTGTTCGTCTCCTGACTCCTAGCTATGGCAGTGTTTTTATTCACAATATGTGGGAAGACTGCAGTAACCAGAGGTGGCAGCGACTTAAGCTGCATGTAGTTAGCTATCTCATTAATCTCTCAGACACAGGAGTGGGAGCAGCCTGACCACAGTTGTGCCCTGGTTGGTGGAAAATATGAGTTATTTACAGAGTAGAAAATCAGAGGAATTCATTATTTTCCTGCTATTATCTCTTGTCATGTAAATTGAATGACAAGCCTAAGAAGACACAGTCTGTCCAGATAAACAGGAAGCAAAAGAAATGCCAGTTTAAGGCTAAAAAAAAGAGGTACATATTAGTCTTGTTAAAACGTGTTAAGCACAAAGAACATGCTCAGCCATGTTCAATCAGATAATAGTAGTACCTTAGGTTTCCCTTCACAGTTGTATGTCATTCTGTAATGTGGCAAAGCAAGCTAAAAACCTCTAATGTGATACACCTCTTATCACCTTGCCTGACATTTATGAGCACAGTCATTCTGAGATAGTTTATATCTTACAGGGTCTTATAAGGTCCAGAACAAATATACACTGCTACTCAGTCAATTCACTGTTTCTGTTTAAGCATCTGCTGTTTTGAGCATGTCCATACCATATGTGTGAAAATAGCAAGCTTGAGGCAGATTTAGTATATTCACCTTTTCTCAAGTTCATGTCAGTGACAGGGGAAGGGTGGTGACTTGCAAGCTTGCTTGGTACAGCAGCACATCAGGAGCTCTCGGGTTACGGGCTCTTGAGGCATCTGCGCACCTGCTCATGTCCTTAAAGACATACTCTTGGGTGGGAGGAAGGGTTGGGGAAGATGGTAGGGGGGCTGAAGGAGACCATGGGCTCTCAGTCACACCTGCTTTTTAAACCCACAAGCATGAAGCTGGGAATGTGACAAGAGCAAGGGCTGACTACCAGCATGATAGCTTGGAGTGACATAGGGTCTCACTGGCTGTGGATCTAAGGGAATTAAAGACTGCAGGCTGGGGTCACCCTTAGTATGAACCTCCCCCCTGCCCTGGCACCTTATACACACCCCTCCCCATGGCCCTATACATAGTCTGTGATGCTGACTCTCAGCTCTCTAGCAGATGGCTCTTCCCTCTTCCCTGTCCCCTGGATCACTTTGCCGCAGATTCACCAGATTCCTTGGCACAAGATCCATGTAAGCAAGAGGATATGGTGCTGGAGGTCCCTTCTAGATGTGGACCACAACTATAAAAGCAATGCTTTTATAATTCAATTTTGCTTTTACTAGGACATGCAGTGTTCTGTGTTTATTTATCTAAGCATTACATTTTACAACTATTTTTGTATATATATAACTAAGCTGAGATTCTTGAGGTATGGCAGTTCCACTGCATTAGTATTTAAATAAAAAAAAAAAAAATCAGGATAGGTCAGAGCCCTTCAGTACCATTGATCAAGGCACCTAATCCCCAACTGCTCCTCGGGCGCTGTGGACGAGGCTGGCCACTGCTCTGGCTAGTGTGTGCTCACTTCATTAGTGTGTATGTGTTTCACTGCATGGATGGGTTACATGCAGAGGACAAATTCCTATGTGTGCAAGTACAGTAGGCTAATACTTCACTTTCATTTATGCAATCAGTAAATCATGTGTCAGTAGCACAGTGCATAAGATCATGCGGATACAAGTCAAGGACTTAATCGGAAAACATTGCCTGTTCTTTTTCCAGTCTTCCACTGCCCAGTTTTTGTGAATCTGTGTCCACTGAAGTCTTATATTCTTGTTCTTGTCTGATAGGAGTCTTCTGTTGTTGTAAGCCATTTGCCTCGAGGTTTGGGGTGGGGTTTGGTACTACTCGATTGGCTGGTTGGATAATTGCATGAATGAGCAGGTATACAGAGGTTCCTATTAAAGTGGCCAAAGCAGCACTAATGAATATTAACCTAAACATTTAATCATTGCAAAAGGTCAGAGTTTTTTTGTGGTTTTAAATGTTCATGTTTTGGACCTTCTTGTCTGTCCTTGGACCTTCTTGTCTGCCTCTTTTTTGGGGTGGAGTTTTAAATGTTAAGCTTTCTAAGGCAAGGCTGTGTTTAATGTATAGCTATTACTGTGACAGTGCAGAGCCATGGCAACCAACAGCTCAGATTAATGTGCTTGATATGCTGGCACTAAAAAGCACAGCCAGGCATTCAAAGCCACTGAGACCCAAATCAATAACACTCTCAAGTGAAATTACACCATAGGCTGTAGTGATGGAGTCACTGTCTGCTGAGCTCCCATAGATGATTACTCTTCCTCAGGGAAACACTTGAGGGAATCTTCACTAGACACTGCAGGTTCCAGCAACATTGTACCTGTGATATTTACTTTTTATTGTACAAGTCTTATTTGCTCAGTGCAGCAAGAATATGCACTATATTGCCAAAAGTATTCGCTCGCCTGCCTTCACATGCATATGAACTTGAGTGACTTCCCATTCTCAATCCATAGGGTTTAATATGATGTTGGCCCACCTTTGCAGCTATAAAAGCTTCACCTCTTCTCGGAAAGCTTTCCACAAGGTTTAGGAGTGTGTTCATGGGAATTTTTGACCATTCTAACAGAAGCGCATTTGTGAGGTCAGACTGATGTTGAACTAAAAGGCCTGGCTCACAGTCTCCACTCTAATTCATCCCAAAGGTGTTCTATCGGGTTGAGGTCAGAGCTCTGTGCAGGCCAGTCAAGTTCTTCCACACCAAACTCACTCATCCATGTCTTTATGGACCTTGCTTTCGGCACTGGTGTGCAGTCATGTTGGAACAGGAAGTGGCCATCCCCAAACTGTTCCCACAAAGCTGGGAGCATGAAATTGTCCAAAATCTCTTATGCTGAAGCAGAGTTCCTTTCACTGGAACTAAGGGGCGGAGCAACAACCCCACACCAGAATCCCCTTCCACCAAACTTTACATTGGGCACAATGCAGCCAGACAAGTACCGTTCTCCTGGCAACCACCAAACCCAGACTCATAAATTAGATTGCAAAATCTGATGAGTCCAGTGGTGACGTGCTTTACACCACTTCATCCGACGCTTTGCATTGTGCTTGGTGATGTAAGGCTTGGATGCAGCTGCTTGGCCATGGAAACCCATTCCATGAAGCTCTCTACGCACTGTTCTTGAGCTAATCTGAAGGCCACGTGAAGTTTGAAGGTCTGTAGCGATTGATTGTTGGTGAGTTGCTGTTGTTCCCAATCGCTTCCACATTATTATAATACCACTGATAGTTGACTATGGAATATTTAGTAGTGAGGAAATTTCACAGCTGGACTTGCACAGGTGGCATCCTATCACAGTACCATGCTGGAATTCACTGAGCTCCTGAGAGCAACCCATTCTTTCACAAATGCGTGTTGATTTTATGCACCCATGGCCATGGAAGTGATTGAAACACCTGAATTCAAGGATTTGGATGGGTGAGTGAATACTTTTGGCAATATAGTGTATATGACTAAATCCAGGACCCCTTTTAGCTAGTATTCTACTGCTACTTTAGTTTTTAAAATTATTTGAATTACAGAATCTAAGAAAATTATTCAAAATTGTGTTTAACTATCTCAGCCAACAACATCCCATTTTTAATGTCTTTTTGCTGATGATTTGGTGACATTTGACTCTTGTTGCACGGTTGAAAGCATCAAGGTTGAAGGGTTTTTTTGGTGGTTTTTTTTAAACCTAATACACCAAATAATCTAAAGGAATGAGAAAATTAAGGAGGCTCTAATAATTGACTTAAACGTTTTATTTCAGAAATTATTTGATTTCTATAATCTACAAATATTTTATTATCTATAGAATTTTAACATTGTTGTACATTCACAGTTGTACAATATCATCTCAAAATCTTCAAGAAATTCAGATGATGCGACTTACTGTTGAACATGAGACTTGTGGAATAATCCAGATGTTTTGTTAGGAGTGATTGTGTTCAGGTAAAAGGGTGGAATGAATGTTGGAACAAAAAACAAAAATGTGCATTTTTATAAATATTTGCTGATTATTTTAAAAAGTGCAGTTTCAGTAGCCTGTTCTCTTGCAGCAGAGTTTTAAATTAGCCATTATTAGTCATTTACAGATTTACACACTCTTGCTTGTATATATGCTGTTGCGCTATATTTACAGTGTTGTACAGTGTTGTGCCATAAAATGCATTCCATATTGTCTAGAATTTTGACTCGAGGCTAGGTTGTGTTTAGGTCAGACATATATTTCATTTTGTGCATCTTATTGCAGCTGCATGGGGATGCAGTGGCCAGGGTCCTTTGGGGATGGAGATTACATGTTCTCCCTGTGCCATTTCTTTCAGAGCTCCAGTTTGTTCCTATAGTCTATAGATACGTAGTCGGGCAAATTGGAGATTGGAAAATTTCCCCTAGGTGTGAGTGTCTGTGTGAGTATGTCTGTCCTGTGATGGACTGGTTACCTGTCCAGGGTGTTTCCTGCCTTCTGCCTAGTGAGGGCTGGGATAGGTTCCAGCACCCCCCCCCCAACCCAGCAGTAGGATACACAGTTTAGATAATGCGTGAGAGTGCATCTTTTATTTTTACATATTAAATATGTACTATATAAAGTTGTTAAATGCCAGTTTTATCAGAGGTGTTTTGTTGTGTACTATATGTACATCAGTTGCTGTAGTTCAGCATGTTATGCTGTGACTGGTGTTTTAAAAACTTGATCCACATGATTTATTTTTGAACAGTTTCCATTTTAAGGATCTCTGCACAGCTCTACTACAGTGATTTGTCATGTTTTTCTTTCTGTGACCCCCCCTGCAACTGTCTGACACCTAACTAATGACATTTTCAAAGTTTTCTCTTTCTGATTATTTGAACTGACTAGTTCCTCCACCTGTGTTCCTCTTTGGCAGGATGATGAAGTGGTGCTCCAGTGTGTTGCTACTATTCAGAAGGAGAATCGTAAATTCTGCCTGTCTGCAGAAGGACTTGGAAATCGATTGTGTTACCTGGAGCCCACCTCAGAAGCTAAGGTATGATTGGCAAGATACAACAATAATAGAAATAATGACAAACAAAGCATTATATCACAAGATTTGACAGATTTCTGTCTTTCCTCTGAGAGAGTAATCCGGAGAAAGATCTTTAAGTGAATAATGAAATGAATATATCTCTTCTTCAAGATGCATATTCTGCATTTTACTTTTCTATTTTAATGAAAATGACTACAAAAAATATTGTTAGTGGAACAGTGGAATTTTTTCTTGAACTTGCGGGTTAAGGGCAATAGGGTTGTTTTTTTTAACATGTTCAACAATATATTCTCTTCCTTGAATATATCAGATTAATGGGAAGAAATGTGTGTGGTGGAGAACCATGGCAACACCAACACATCTGAACCCATCTCAACTAGAAATGCGAGAACAGAAGATTATTTGCATAACTATATATAAATACGCTTTGTTTAGCATTTTATAAAAAGAAGTCATTTTACTTTCAAAAACATATATAGTTATACTGTATAAATGTGTTTATAATACTGGACTACATATATACATGCTCTATAGCCTACAGGCCTAGATTAGTTTAATGTCTAAGCCAATACAAAAAAAAAGCATAAAACAGTTGTTTATACTGCATGACCCTTGTTAATTAGGTGAGATACACTTGTAATCATTTACTTAGTAGATGATCTGCTATGGTGGCCAAATGCCCCAGTGCACATGATCAGTCAAACTGGATGTGCTTCTCGAAATAATCATGTCCCACCATTTAAAAATGTTAAAGTAACTACTATTATTCAGTCCCTACACTGAAACTAATAAGAAATGTGAGAAATGAAGCTCTGGACACTGCTGAGATTAATATGTAGAATTATTCTGGGAACAGGAGAGAATATGGTTTTACACCAGCACTATACTAGTAAAAATTGTGGAAAGCAATTGTTAAAGCATTTCAAGAGTATATAATAATCATCTTAGCTATTAAGCTATTACTCTAATACAGAGATGTCTAATAGAGTCTTTTGTGTTGTTGAATCTAATTTGAATTTCATATTCAGCTATCTGTAATATGCGAGTTAAATACTATGACCTTGTATCTCTCAGTCTCTGCTTCTTGCTCTCTCTCTGCAGTATGTTCCTCCTGACCTGTGCATCTGTAACTTTGTGCTGGAGCAGTCTCTCTCTGTGCGAGCCCTGCAGGAAATGCTCGCAAACACAGGCCAAAATGGGGAAGGTGTAAGTAGCCATATGTCACCTCACTACCTGTTATAACCATATGGGTAGAAATGCAGACTATTATTAGGTAACATAGTTAATATGAAACTGCCAGAGTGCTATAACTGGTGATGTAGCCAGGAGTTTTTAGATGTGGATTAGGAATTATAGTAAATAAAGCCACTTTACACGGTACAGTTAAATTGGGAAATGCAGCAGGCTCATGCCTTTTGGGTGCAGGTTAATAGAAGTTGTGAATAGAATTTTAGAAATGTGTTACTTAATCATGTAAGGCCCAGTTTCCTGTCAGATTCCTTTTTATATTAATAATATTGCTACAAAATACCTTTATGACAGTTCCATTGTAAAATCACTTGATGCTGATTGGTTAATAGTTTCTTACTATATTCACACCTGTAATCCCTCTCCCTAGCTATGCCTCTGGCTGTACCTTTTCAAAAATATTTCTGCTCAATTTGTCTTTATTATGATGTTTGTTTATGTATTTTTTTAAATATTGTTTTTTATGTTATAATACCATTGATCCCATCTCACTCAAACTGTTCTATTACATCTATTACTGTTATATATTTCATACAAGTATACACTGTATACACATTAAAACCATTTCCTTGTATCTATACTCTTTGTCCATTTTATCAGCTCTACTGACCATACAGATGCACTTTCTAGCTTTACAGATAGAGACTGTAGTTATTTATTTATGTTTTTATGCAGACTTTCTTAGCCTCCTTTCATACTGTTCTTCAGTGGTCAGGACCACCACAGAGCAGGTATTATGTGGGTGGTGGATGATTGTCAGCACTGCAGTGACCCTGACGTGGTGGTGGTGTGTTAGTGTGTGTTGTGCTGGTACAATCGGATCAGACACTACGGTGCAGCTTAAGTTTCTAAACACTGTGTCCACTCACTGTCCACTCTATTAGACACACCTATCTAGTTGCTACACCTTATAGATATAAAGTCAGAGGCAGTAACTCATCTGTTGCTGCACAATTTGTGTTAGTCATCCTCTGGTCCTGCATCAGTGGTGAAGGGCGCTTCCCACAGGTCTCTGCTGGCTGGATGTTTTTGGTTGGTTGGACTGGACTATTCTGATTCTAGCAGTGACCCTGGGGGGTTTAAAAACAGCAGCACTGCAGTGTCTGATCCAATTGTACCAGCACAACACACACTAACGCACCACCACCACATCAGGGTCACTGCAGTGCTGACAATCATCCACCACCCAAATAAAAAATAATAATAAAAAAAAACAGATGGACTACAGTCACTATTTGTAAAACTGCAAAGTGCACCTTTATGGTCAGTGGAGCTGATAAAATGGACAATGAGTGTAGATACAAGGAAGTGGTTTTAAAGTTATGGCTGATCTGTGTATAGTATATACAGCCCTCTCCAGAAGTATTTGAAAGAGCAATGTGAATTCTTTTGTTTTTTCAAGACCTGTGGGTTTGTGGGATGAATATGAGCCAATAAATCAGAATTTCAGCTTTTCCTGACATCCTCACATTCATCTTTTGCTCTCAAACCTTAATGTCTTCATTGTATAGCAAAATCGAAAGAATTGCCATTGCTGTTCCAGTACTTTTGGAGGGGACTATATTCTCTTGGAAACATTTAACTGTTCAACGACAGGTTCATAGCAGGTACAGGAATTTTAATTGATTAAAGCAGCTTTATGTGCTGTCATCTGGCAGCAACCTGCTTGTGTGATTTACATGCTGTAGTTGCATTAAAAAGATCACACCAATATCCTTTCAGCTGTAGTACTACTTGCTTGTTTGTGGCTACGGGTAAGTAATTATTCTTCATGATATATTGACCACCTGTAAGTCTCCACAAACACTCTTCATTACTACTAATGCCCATGTTGATATCTTTTTTTTTTTTTGGCAAGTATCTTTTTGGAATGATGTATAATTCTGAGAAAGGCTATAAGAATGTATAAGTTACTAAGTTATAGGAATGATCATTTTGCAAGTTCTATACAAGGTCTTGTATAGTTCTCCTTACACCATACATCCCCACTTGATCATCACCAGTTCTTCTCACTAACACAGCAATTAAGGTACTTACTATCATAAGAAACCCACTGCTGATTATGATGGTATTATACCTCATTCATTAGCTCTTTACATAAATCAAATCCCATGAACTACCAGAATGGCTTGATATGCAGTTATACTGACTTTGTGCTTTTGCAGCAAATTCACAAAATCTGTTTTTATGAAATACTTTTTTAAATCCATTTATCTGTTTTTATTAAATACTTCAAATGTGGTTTCAGCAGTTCCCAACATATGGTCTATATGTACCAAGATGTACCAATATCAATATAGTGAGGTTTTAGAGGATACTGCTCAGCAATCTCACTCAGTATGTTTTGATACTCAGGGTTTATGCTGCACCGAAGGTACTGAAAGGATAGTTATGAGCTATACTGGCTGACAGAAATCTCATACTTAGGCTGATAATCTGCTGATGAGTAACAAATTAAAGGAAAAAACAACAAAACCAACATAATATGTCTTGCCTTAGTGAAGTGTTGGGCCATCATGAGCCACCAAAACAGCTTTAAAGTATCATGGCATACATTATGCAACTGTACTCTCTCTGCTGCTGTATTGGAAGGATCAACACCATTTACATCACTGTCAGTGTCTTCAAACTAATCTAATAAAACATAGAAACCAGGATACCGAGGGAGAGCTGATTCAGCAAGTGGACAGGGAGGGAAAAGATCCTGAAACGTGTATATAGACACAGTAGCACTCCAAACACATCATGTAATACAATAGTTTTGAATGTTGTAACTGTAATATCTCAGTCTGGGAAGGCTGTACATTTCCTGTGTTTAAAATTCACAATATGTGCACACACCTCACAACAAACATTCTCCTCAGAACTCTTACATAATGCCCTTTCCTCAGAGTCTTGCATAATGCGCTTTAAACAACATAACAAATAGTACCAGTGGAAAAAAAAGACTCCCTTAGCTTCCCTAATGATACAAATGACTCCACAAAGCATTCATGTAATTTGGAATCTCCTCGTAACAGCACAATTTACTTTGCTTGTCTGTGGCAGTTTGGGGTCTTTTAAATATCCATGTCTTTTAAAAAGCTCACGTTTTTGTAAACTCTTGACTTTCCTATCACATTTGTGTACTTCTTTAAGAAATGACAACAACGCCTTCTTCACCATATCCATAATGCACAAAGTATAACTGGTAGTGTGTGTAAACTATGGTTACTGGTTACCATTCCATCATCATGAAAGTGAGCGAACTGTATTTTTGGAAGAGAGAGATAAAGTATTATAATTATTACATTGTTTTTTTTTTTTTTTTAATAGAAAGTGAATAAGGCTGCAGCTGTGACTGATTCACGTACTTACAGTAGAGGCCAAAAGTTTGGACACACCTTCTCATTCAATGCGTTTTCTTTATTTTCATGACTATTTACATTGTA
>JAOTRJ010000009.1:18444436-18456960 GCA_028564905.1 Leptodoras praelongus | reverse complement strand
GCGCCCTATGCTGCTGGCTAGGCACCGGCTCTCCCGTGACCCTGAAAAGGAATAAGCGGTCAAGAAAATTAATGAATGTAATGGAATGCAATGGAACGGAAAAAAGTTAGTTCCTGCTATATTAATATAGAACCATGAAAATGCTAAATCTACTGTCCTGAAGACTCTGCTGTGGTGGGAAATGTATGGAAGGCTACAAAGATAGATAGATGGTATAGTTAGTATTACAGTAGCACAAAGTACAGTAAAGTATAACAGTCAATAAACAAGAGCAAGTAGTACTGTGTTACCAAAGTGCTACTTACAAAGCAGTGTCATCCAAGACTCCGTAAATGATTTAAAAAAAGTCTCCTTGCAGAGAATGTCAACAATGATTTGTCTTTTTATTTAGCTTTAGATGAAGTGGAGCGTATCATGACTTACAGAAAACAAGTCCAGTTCTGACAAGCGTAATACATAATACATAAATATAACTGTCTGATTATTATAAGTACTTGTTACGATGTCAGTCCAGACAAGATGTCAAGCCAATGCTCAGGAGCAAGTAACACTTCCACAGACTGTGGAATTATTCCTGATGGCTAGGGCACTGGCTGCTGTAGAGCTACAAAAGACGCAGAGCTTTTTTTCTGTTTAAACTATAATTGTACTTTTTATGACTGTTGTAATCTTATAAAGGAGGACTCTACTTGAAAACTTATTTTTCTGCATACTGTAAGTAGGTTTGTGTTTATAAGCAAGTGGGTGTTGTATGCAGGCCTTCCTGTATCCAGAGGGCCATATGGATGATGGACTGATCCTGCAGCTCTGCCAGCATGAGGAGTCCAGAGCGGCTCGCATCATCCGTAACACCACGCAACTCTTCACCCAGTTCATCAGGTACTTCTTCAATACCTTTGAAGTTGTTGCTGACTGGAGTATAGAAGGATTCTGGAGTAATATTTGGAGCCAGAATCAGTTAGTGATCACAGAGTAAGAAGATTAATGTTTAAATCTTATCTTTTGTTTGGCCCAAGAATGATCTAGTTATTGAAAGTGGTTGAATAATATTTTTTTACAATAAAAAAGTCCTGTAAACTATATAACCAAAAGTATATGGACGCTACTCTTGATTATTGCATTCAGGAATTTCAACCACACATATTACAGGCAAGTGTAACATCCATAGACAAACACTGGCAGTAGAATGGCTCATACTGAAGAGCTCAGTGTCTTTAAATGTGGCACTGTCATAGGATGTACCAGAATTTTCTTCCCTGCAAGATCTGCCCTGGACAACTACAAGTGCTATTATTGTGAATTGGAAGCATCTAGGGGCAACAACAGCTCAGCCACTAAGCAGTACACCATACAAACTAACAGAATGAGGCCACTGAGTGCTGAAGCAAGTAGCATGTAAAAAGTGTCTATTCTCTGTCACAAACTACAGAGTTGCTGCCTCTGGAAGTAACAGCACTCTATCTGGAGCTTAATGAAATGAGTTTCCATGGTGAGCAGCTGTGCACAAGTCTAAGATCACTATGCACAATGCCAAGTGTCGAGCAGGTAGTGGTGTAAAGCACGTTGCTACTGGACGCTAGAGCATTGGGCTCCTTAGTTCCAGTGAAGGGCCATGTAAATGCTACAGCATACAAAGACATTGTAGAAAATTGTACGCTTCCAACTTTGTGTCAACAGTTCAGAGAAGGCCATGCCCTGTGCACAAAGCACAGCAAGTGCAAGCCAGACCTGCTTGTTTAACATCAGTGCCAGCAATTGTTATATCTACTGAGTGGGCACAAAGTCCCCCAGACACACTCCAAAATCTAATGGGAAGCTTTCCAGGAACTGGAGGCTGTTCCATAATATCCCAGGTCCATAATAATGCCCATGGTTTTAAATAGGATGTCCAACAAGCTCATGCAAAGACTTAGCTCTGTAGTCTTTTTATCTGTGTAGTGTACTGTATACTCTAGTAGGTATGGTGATGTCATTTTGACTTTACAGTACACAGTGTTATAATGATTGATAGTTGGGTATATTATAAAATCTCACATATGTGCATATGCTTGCCACCAGGAGTTTTCTGCTTCAGAATATGCTCTTTATCTTGTTGTACTTTAATTGGCATTTTTAAATTACAGCTATATTTATATGAAACCAAAAGAGGTGATCTGGATTGGAAAATGAAGGTTTTGTGCTCGCTTCTTGTATGGTGTCAGGGGACTGGATGAACTGAAGGGTGAGAAAGCATCGGGGGTGAGTCTGCCAGTGGGAGAGGTACTACAGACCCTGAACGACCTCATCACCTACTTCCAACAGCCTGACTCAGAGCTGGAGCATGAGGAGAAGCAGAGGCAGCTCCGCTCGCTCATCAAACGCCAGGACCTTTTCAAAGAGGAGGTACGTTCAGAGCATGCTGTAAAGCACAGTTCAGTTTTCACTAAGTGTCCATGTTTTGAATGATATGGTTTAAAGAAATGTGTTCTTCAAACAAATCTTCATACCCACACCTGTAGATTATATGTATGTACCATAGACAGGAATTTCAACCTATTAGTGGTGTACAGAAATGCCACTGTATCTATACGTCATCTGTATCTACCTCTGTTTAGAGTACCAAATATCCATATCTGTGTTTGTATATGGGAATGACCCAAACTGGGAGATCAAATTTTTCTTAATTAAATATGAACTACCCCTTTGCCCCTGGAACCACTGAACACTGGAAAAAGCCAGTTCCTGCGCCTCCTATCACACAGGACAATTTAATTAATAGGCTCATTTGAACTGCTGTGACTGTCACTGGTTTTTATTTGATAAAAATAAATGTGCAAGCTTGAAAGTAAAAACTTCCTACTTTTTGTTGTGTCCTGTGGGGTCCTGATGCTTGTCTTCTATTCATATTTATATTTGTACTGTAAATGTTTGGAGCATTTTATCTGTTCAGTTAGAATAAACTATTTGTATTCTGTAACATCTCTACTGTGCTGAGAAGAGAGTAGAAAAACAATTTACTTGCAGACCACTTAACGTATAATGGAAATTGACAACTGCTAGAGTAATTTTCTAAGTTTTGGTATAAAAGACATGCACAGTCCCTTTGTTATTCTTCCATCCCTAGAGCAATACTACACACTGCACCACTGAAAAATAAAATAATGCTTAAACTGGGATTGCCCAGTTCTTATATAAGACCCAAGTTGTAGAAAAAAACAATAGTAGCCTAAGAATGAGATTGCAGTGATGGATGATATTTCCTTATTTTCCTGCCTATTTTAGGGAATGCTTACACTGGTCTCTATCTGCATCGACCGGCTCAACATGTACAATAGTGCTGCTGAGTTTGAGGAGTTTGCAGGCGAGGAGGCTGGAGAGGCCTGGAAGGACATCCTCAACCTCCTCTATGAGCTACTTGGTAGGCATGCCAACAAACACACACACATACACACGTACACACCCACACACACATTTCAGTGTTAAGGACTACTGACAGGAAGCTAATGACATTACATGTGCTGCAATACATGAGATGAAACAGTGGCATTTCTTGTTAATGAGAAGGATATTGAATTAAATATAAAGGAATTTACATTTATATTGGTTGTAGCAACAGGATGAGGCAGGATTACAAGATGCCATCATGTTTTATACTGGAGGCTACTATCTAATATAAACCTTTTTCATATTAAACATACAGCATACAGTATACATACCTTTTGTTCATATTAAACATACAGAATACATAACTTTGTTCAAAGAGTTGCACGGTTTCAAAAAAGGTTTTTTCACAACTACATCTCGGTAACCACATAAAAGGCCTGAATCTAGGCCAAAAAACCTGGCATGGGAAAAGGAAGACATTTTTGTTCTTTTTCTCCCAACCTTTGCATGCTGTACAAGCATCTCTGATATAATGACATTTTCCATTCCACAGATAATCCGTGGACCTATATTGTAGTTGTAATTTTAGATCTGCCTTATGATTGTGCGGCACCTAGAAAGGCAGGGGAAAAAACATTTAAAACAAATCACTGGTATTTCGAATTAATTTAACATGTATTGAGTTATGAATGATAAAGTTTTGAAGATTAATATTTATCAAATGGTTGATTTTAATGATTCTCCAGCCCCTGGCGCCTGTGGATAAATCCCACAGATACGCCCGTTGTTACATACTTTTCCGTATTCCTTGCTGATACTTTGCCAGATCCATAAAGAGACAGTTTTCAGCTCCAGCTTTGCCTTCATGGCGATTGGTGATTTAGCTCTCTATACTATGTATTTGCTGTTTTGATGTAAAGTAAAAGGGAATGAGTTGGTATAAATCTGTGCATGTGCAATATTTTGACCAGAACAGAAAAAAACATTGGTTACTTTAGACATTATATTGTCTAATGTACAAGATAACTCTCTTTTTGCTCTTTTTCAGTGTGCTTGAATTATATGTGTGAGACCATTTTTGCATATATAAAACTAGATAAGCTTTAATCTGAGCATTTTTACCCATATTATCCACTCTTTATTATTCCCCAAGCTGCAAGTTTTAATTCTCCATCAGGTTTTTAATAGATCTCTGTGGGTAGATATCTGCCTTTGTGACACTTTGTGATTTTGCTGTGAGGTTGTTATTGTGAAAACCTGCCACTGCTCACTTTAATTGCCTGACACATTCATCAGGCCCCCATGGTGACTCTAAAAAAGCTTTAGGTTCTCTCTCAGTAAAATATGGAGGTCAGCCTCAGGAGAGCCTGGAAGGCAGGCTCTGGGCATGATGCATCAGTCTGCTGACATCAGCCCATTTTAATGACTCTGCCAGGTTCATTTACTGCCGTGCTGCTTGGGTGTGTTCATTTTAGGGTGACACAGGACATATAAATCTGAAACCACTAACTTTTTTATTTGAGGAGTAATGAAAACAAAATAAAATGTTTACAGAGCTGATGCTTATTACTCCACAGTATATATTGAAATATAGTCAATATTAAAAAATGAATGAATCAGATAATACGGTTCTGATGGAACACGCTGAAGCCAGAGGCAGTTTAATGTACGTGCAGAGTCAATTTATTTAGACTTAGTGCGATTCATGGCCAGTTAGAAAACACAGGCATCAGAGCTAAGCACTTGCCTTGACAAAGCAGTCATCATAGCAGTCATCACAGGTAATTAGTATTCACAAAGCAGCCAAAGGTCAACAGAGAGGACAGTAAAATGTGACATGTTTTAGAAACTGGGCAGCAGAAAAACAAGGAAATTAGAAGTAGAGGATATCTAGGAAGTACAGGATGCAAAACAGCAATATAAACAGACACCAGTGTATACAGTATCATCACTAAATAATAACCAATTTTTGCAACTATATTTGTGGGAATATTATTCTAGGTTGATAAATATAGAAACTATAGAAACCCCAATTTCAGAAAAATTGTAACACTTTCTGAAAATGCAATAAAAGCAGAAATCTGTAATTTGTTAATTCACTTGAACCTTCATTTAACAGAGAACAGGACAGAAATGCTTTTCAGTGACAAATTTAATTCTATTTGTTATATATATGGTTGCAGCACATCATCTTTTCTTTTAACTATACTTTTTAATCATTTGGGAATTGAAGATTTTCAAGTGGAATTTTTTCCCATTCTTGCTGCCATACATTTTCAATAGGAAACAGATTTGGACTGCAGGCAGACCGGTCAAGCATACACACTCTATGCCTACCAAGCCGGTTGTAACCTGTGCAAAAGTTGTAACCTGTGCAAAATGAGGCCTGGCATTGTCCTGCAGAAATTGACATGGAGTTCCTGGTTAAAGGGGTCAGCATATGTCTCTCAGAAGTACCAATATAAGCCTCTGCATCAATGGTATCTTTGCATATATACGGTACGCTGATGCACCCCCATGCCATCACAGATGCTGGTTTTTGCACTTTTGTTGGTAACAGTTTGGATGGTCTTTTTCATCTTTGGCAAATAGAATCCAGCATCCACTTTTGTTCCAGAAACAAGCTGAAATATGGTCTCGTCTGACCACAGAAGACATTTCCGCTGTCTTTTGGTTTATCTCAGCTGACTTTGGGCTGAGAGAAATATGGCTTCTTTTTTGTATAATACAGCTTCAGGTTGCATTTCTTGATGCAGCAGAGGACTGTGTTAAGTGACAATGATTTTCCAAAGTGCTCCCGAGTCTATGTGGTCATGTTCTTCATGGTAGCGTGACGGTTTCTCAAACAGTTTCACGCTCGATGGTCACGCACATTCAGCAGCGGTTTCTGCCCTTGACCTTTATGCATCGACATTTCCCCTGACTCACTGAATCTTACACAGAAAAACACTGTATTTGAACTGACTGAGAATTTACTCATGAAGTTTGGCACAAAGTGGTGAACCATGACCCATCCTTGCTTGCAAAGACTAAGCCTTTGTTGGATGCTCTTTTTATACTCTTTTTCTATACTTGAGGCTTCACGACCTCTCCTGTTAACTACTAAATGTGGAACTTTCCAGAACAGTTGTAGTAGTTCTCTTATTTTGCCTCTGTCCCAACTTTTTTGAGTGTGTTGCAGGTGTTACATTCAGATTTTTTTATATTTACAAGATATAGTTAGGTTTGTCAGTGAAATCACTGAAATGTTGTCTTTGTACTTTTTCAGTTAAGTAAAAGCTGAAGTGATTAAAAATTACAGTATTTTATTTTTCTGGAAATGGGGTTTGTAATTTGTTAACATATTATTATTTGGTATTTATCAAAACTGCTAAAGTAACTGATAAAAACAACAATTTTTGCAGCTCAGCTCTAGGACCTTGGACTCTAGTATAAATGTACCTTCAGTCTCCTGTCTTTAGTTTCTGATTAATTCTTCCTATTGAAAGGATCCAACTTGGACCACAATTTTCTGCACATTGTGCGTTTACAGCTTTACTATGAATTGAGAAAAATAGGACAGCTTTATTTTATTTTATTGTTGTCCTCCAGCTGCTCTGATCCGAGGAAACAGGCCCAACTGTACTCAGTTCTCTCGCAAACTGGACTGGCTTGTCAGCAAACTGGAGCGACTGGAGTCCTCCTCAGGTACAGGCACAGTTATGTGTTTATAAAGATTCTCATTCTGCATGCAGTTGCTTACTTTAGTGCACTCTCAGGCAGGCCACTAGCTCCAGCTGCACACATAATTATTTTTTGTTGCTTCTTGGCTCAAAGCACATTAATAGGAAACTGCGGTATGCTTACCCAACTCTCTGCTCTGTGTGTGTACAGATCTATTATAGTGTGTACAGATCTATTATAATACAATCTGTGCTGTAAAAAGATGGTTGTCTGTGCAGGCATTCTGGAGGCACTGCACTGCATCCTAACAGAGAGTCCAGAGGCTCTGAACATCATCCAGAAAGACCACATTAGAGCCATCATTTCTCTTCTCTATAAACATGGACGCAACCACAAGGTCGGCATTTGGCCTCACTTCACACACACTGCGCTGCACACCTGCTGGTGCTTGACGAGCAAGAGATAAACAAGTGAAAATACAGAGGTGTTGATTGTCACATGGTTAATTTAAATAATTTATAGCATCTAGCATCTTCTATTATGAAAATGTTTCTTTCCTAAAAAACTGGAAAAAAAACATGAAGGCAAATGAATGATTCTTTCTACCATGGTGAGCTCACAGAGGAACAATGCTGGTGTATAATAGGAGAAGATTTTCAACATCTCAAGCATAAGATTTAGATAAGATCCTCAGGTTACACTGTTAGGCCCTAACAAAAACAAACAAACAAACAAACAAGAGCTTCTTTCTCACTTCTAATATTTCAGAATTGTTAAATATCATATTATTGAGAAAATATTGGAGATGGAAAATGTTGGACTAAAGATTCCACAACACAGAGTAACAAGCTGCTGTTTTTAAATAACTTTAAATAACAGATTTTATCCATTGTTCTGAAAAATGAACAGCCTCATTATTGGCATTTATGTCATATTGCAGTCAGTCCATTCCAAGAAAATGGTTGGAATGTATAGATTGAAGGGTGCCATGAAGAAGAAGAAGTGGAAGTAGTCTTTATTTGTCACATGTACATTACAGAACAGTTTCTTCTGTACATATCCCAGCTTGTTAGGACCTTGCGATCTGAGCACAGCATCAGCCATGATTCAGCTCCCCTAGAGCAGATAGGCTTAAGGGCCTTGCTCAAGGGCCCAACAGTAGCAGCTTGGCACTTCTGGAGCTTGAATGTCCACCGTTCTGAACATTAATCCATAGCCTTAACCGTTAACTGCCCGAATTGGCCATAACTGAAAATTTTTGATGACAGTTTTTTTATGGCCTGAATATTAAAATGCTGTTTTTCCTTGCCTACTTTCCCTGTAGATTCTGGATATTCTCTGCTCTCTATGTGTCTGCAACGCTGTGGCAGTCCGAGCCAATCAGAACATCATCTGTGACCACCTGCTTCCCAGAAGGGATTTGCTGCTCCAAACACGATTGGTCAATGATGTGCAAAGGTAAAAATGGTGCCCTACTATAATGCCCTGTAAATGCACTGTAAGTGCACTATATAGCCAATATTTGTGGACATCTGACAATTACACCCTTATGCAGGCCTGTGATGGTCAACTGTCCACAACTCTTTGGCCATATAATAGAATTCACATATTCTTTTCACATATTTTGCTCTTTACATTTAACTACATGTTATTATTTAAACATTTCTTACTGCCATAAATTTATGAATGTAACTTTGTAAACAGCCATACTTCTATTAAGTAAACATTTCCGCCTACCCTAGTTTTATTATTTAAATACTAGACATAGCAATACTTTTATTATTTAAACACTCCAGACTGTCATACATTCATTAATTACAGATTTCATATGACTTTCTTCTGCTGACAGCATGAGACCCAACATCTTCCTGGGTGTAAGTGAGGGATCAGCGCAGTATAAGAAGTGGTACTTTGAGCTGATGATTGATCAGGTGGACCATTTTGTCACAAATGATGCCACTCATCTCCGTGTAGGCTGGGCCAGCACTAAAGGCTATGCCCCTTACCCTGGGGGTGGAGAGGGCTGGGGGGGCAATGGTGTTGGTGATGATCTCTACTCCTATGCCTTTGACGGGCTTCATCTGTGGTCAGGTGCATGCATAGCTCTGATGAGCGTGCTTTTTCTTCTTTTCATTTTCAAGAATCTTTCATTGGCACACAACAGCTAAGTTGGTAATTGGGATAGGAACTAATTCTATTATTTAATGCACATTTGTGTTGTAAAGTTATTATGTAGCCTTTAAGTGCTACCAACAATTTATTTCAGCTTAGTATTCCTTGGTCAAATGACCATTAATTTAAACATTCAAACATCATTTTTAGCATCGCTCCACTGTTAGTAAAAATGACTTTAACAGAAAATATGGGCTAAAGCTGCACTCAGATAATGGTACAGCTCACCATGACACCATGATAATGTCTTTCAGGGCGAATCCCACGGGCTGTGGCCTCCATTAACCAGCACTTGCTGACCTCCGAGGATGTGGTAAGCTGTTGCCTGGACCTCGGTGCCCCCAGTATGTCCTTCCGCATTAACGGCCAGCCTGTGCAGGGAATGTTCGAGGACTTCAACACGGATGGGTTCTTCTTCCCCGTTGTCAGCTTCTCGGCAGGAGTCAAGTGAGTCATGCAGCCAGCATCACCACAGACTGTGCCCCTGTCCTGCATGACTAAATTATGGAAATGAACAGGTGAAGGATTTGATTTGACATTTCTCAAAACTGTCTATTTGAGGAGTTCGAAGGTGTACAGGTATACTCAGTCACAATTACTGATGGGGACACAGGCTCCTGTAGAAATGCTGAGACGTAAAGTTCCAGCTATATTTAGGTCAGCATTGAACTTGGAGGTTGACATTGAACCTGCAGACGATTCTATTGGGCATATTTTCCTATCCATTACTTTTCACCTTGAGACTCCAGTGGGAATTTTAGTGATTTATTAGTCACTGAGCCTCACGGCTTATTTCACACAAAGGTGTCTTTCTGATCACTGGGATGCATACAAGACGGTATGAATAATCACTGCTCACTTCATGGTTTTCACTAGGGTTCGTTTCTTATTGGGTGGACGCCATGGTGATTTCAAGTTCCTACCCCCTGCCGGCTATGCACCTTGTTATGAAGCCCTTCTCCCCAAAGAAAAGATGAAGGTGGAGCCTGTGAAGGAGTATAAGAGAGACCTGGAGGGAGTGAGGGATTTGTTGGGAACCACCCAATTCCTGTCTCAAGCATCCTTTATTCCCATCCCCGTCATTACCAGCCAGGTGCGACCTTAACAACAAATCATCTCTTTCTCAAATGATCTCTTTCTTTACTCTCTGCTGTAAGTTTGAATACTTTTAGAAACATACAAGTTTCTGTATAGTTTTGGAAATTCACACAAAATTAATGTATGTTTGTCAGATTGTTCTGCCTCCACACCTTGAAAATGTGCGCGATAAGCTAGCTGAGAACATCCATGAACTCTGGGGTATGAACAAAATCGAGCTTGGCTGGAGCTATGGCAAGGTAAGAGAACCTATATGATGGTCCCAGGACATGTCGGTATATGTCATCAGTCAAGGAAATTCACATCACAAACCAAAAGGCTGCGTAGGCAGTGACACCATCTCATTCTGACCAGAGATTTCTATCTGTATGTTTTACCATTTCACTTCTCCCTCGAGCACTAACCAGCTAGAAAAAAGAGCTAGGGGAGTATAATTGAATAAGTCACTCTGAATTTAGAGTGCCTGACTAATCTCAAAGAGCTACCCAGCAGATGGGCATGTAGATCTCATTTTCAGGCCAAGAAAGACGAGAGTGCCTCAAATCTGCAAAATGCTGAGCATACTCGCACACACGTGTATCGGAGGCACACTGCAGCTTAGCTTTCATACCCCAATGGTTCTTAAGGCAAACTCAATGAGTGGCTCATTGTTTAAGAGCTCAGCAGGAGAAATTCATTAAGTGTGAGCACTTTTATTACTTCAGAGGTGCAACATAATCATTTACTGGGGGAAGAGATTTCAACCTTCCAGATGTTCACAGATCCATTTAGCTTTAATGAGAGCTCATTAGCTCAATGTGACATTGTCCTGCACTTGAAATAGGAACCTACCGATAGAAGTACCAAACAGTTAGGCATGGGATGGCTTTCTTGACTTGCCTTAAAATTTCCTTAAGGTTTGCATTCCAGATTTTCAGCCCAAATATAAAACTGTCAGAGATGTTCCACAAAAGTCAAAATGCAAATTAGAAGAGAAAGACTGTTTGGACCAGAAATCTGTCAAGAATAATTCATCAGTGCATTTTAAAATGCTTTATGTTTACTTTTTTTAAAGGTACGTGATGACAACAAGAGGCAGCATCCTTGCCTGGTTGACTTCTCCAAGCTGCCTGAAACTGAAAAAAATTATAACCTGCAGATGTCAACAGAAACCTTAAAGTAAGTGCATGTGAGCAGTTGGACATTTCGACTTAAGGTTAGATTACCCATAGAGGATCTAGTGTTAACTGCTTACACAGTGACTAATTTTAGGCTTTGGATTAATTAAGTAGTTTTTGAGTCTGCATTATACAATGTCTGTCCAGAAAGTAATGAGAATGAAATTTCCATGCTCCATAGGGCTCACACATGGGGATGGTGGGTTACGTTCAGTTACACTGGGATCTCAGATCAATTGCAGGACCAGTTTCGGTTGCATTCTATCCTTCGCAGTGCCCATACATTTGTTTTTGTGAAACGCTGCTGATGTGCTTTGTCACTGGAACATTGCAAGCGAGTTTGGAGCAAATGTTGGATCATTTATTAAGATATCCTTGATATTTCCTGAACAGAGTGATCACAGGAGATGAATCATGGGTGTTTGTGTATGACCCTGAGACAAAAAGACAAAGTGCTGAGTGGCACATGACAACATCACCTCACCGAAAAATATGCTCGCATGAGCAAATCAAAAATCAAGTCACTGTTCCTCGTCTTATTTTATTTGCAAGTAATCGTCCATTAAGAATTCGTACCAGAAGGCCAACCACGTTTGAAAGGCCACCACTTCGGGACAGTATAGAACGTCCATAGAGCCACGACCGAGGCTCTGAACACCCTCACAGTTGACAATTTCAAGCACTGCTACCAACAATGGCAGAGGCTATGGGTGCGTTGTATACATTCACAAGGATCATACTTTGAAGGTGATAATATTGAACTGTAATTTTTTTTCATTAAATAAGTAGATAAATAATACTTCACCATACTTTCTGGTCAGACCTTGGATATACATATATTTTATATCAGACAGAGTAACTGAGTAACACTCAGTAAAATGTGGTATTGGGAGCATTTATCTTCTGTCCCTTAAATGTACAGGGGTTAGACAATGAAACTGAAACACCAATAAGAGCAAGAGAGTAAGAGAGTGTGAAGATTCAATTAGAAGGCAAGAGCACAGTTTTGCTCAAAATATTGCAATGCACACAACATTATGGGTGACATACCAGAGTTCAAAAGAGGACAAA
>JAOTRJ010000009.1:18376391-18386672 GCA_028564905.1 Leptodoras praelongus | reverse complement strand
CCAGTAAGAGCAGAGTGTGAAGGTTCAATTAGCAGGGTAAGAGCACAGTTTTGCTCAAAATATTGCAATGCACATATATATATATATATATATATATGTGCATTGCAATCACTCATGATATGTGTGATATGTGCAGATCACCCATGCCGTGGGCACTGATGCCTTTTTGCACTTTTCTTTGGTAACAGTCTGGATGGTCTTTTTCATGTATGTTTTTCCTCAAAACAAGCAGACACGTGGACTCATCTGACCGCAGAACACTTTTCCGTGGTCCATCTCCAATGATTCCCAGAGAACTTGCTGGTATTTCTGTGAGTTCTCTGGGAGTCAAATTAATATTTGCCTTCCTCTTTGCATAATACAGTTTCAGGTTGCATTTCTTGATGCAGTGATGGACTGTTTTAAGTGATGATTTTCCAAAGTACTCCCAAGCCCATGTGGCTATGTCCATCACGGTAGCATGGCGGTTTCTCAAACAATACAGCCTGAGGGCTCGATATTTACACACATTCCACATTCCACCCTTGACCTTAACAAACCAAGACCTCCCCAGACTCCATGATATTATGAACTGTAAATGGTGAAAAAACTCAATTCTTTGCAATCTTGTGCTGAGAAACATTGTATTTGAACTGACTGAGAATTCTCCCATGAACTTTGAACACAAAAACCAACCCTTGCATGCGAAGACTAAGCCTTTAGTGGATTCTCCTTTTACACTCAATATTAAGACCTCAACTGTTAACAGTTAAACTGCTAATTGTGGAATATAGCCAGTGTTCGCTGTATAACCTTTTCAGTCTCATTTTCACCTGTTTATATTTTACCAATAGAATTAAGTTTGTCATCGAAAACACCGGAAATATATTTTTGTCCTTTTATCTGTTAAATAAAACGTCAAGTGAATTAACAAATTACAGATTTCAGTTTTATTGCATTTTTAGAAAGTGTCCCAACCTTTCTGGAAATGGGGTTTGTAAATGCTCTCAAAGGGCTTATGACCAAACCGGGTGTTATATTAGGAATCTGGGTACAACCTCAACTCTGACTCCTTGCTTTCTGTCAAGGTAAAGGAGAAAGTTTTTCTATTAATTAATGTGAAGTTACATCTGCCAATGCAAGTTTGAATTATCTAACATTAGAAAAGTGCATCAGTTATTATAAAATGTCACCAAACTTTCATTTGTTTTGACTGAGAAGAAAAAGATGACAGAATCATTGACCTAAAATGATTACAAAGGCATGCAGTACAGTGTCAGGCTTTCACTTTTAGAAATATTGCTGATGGTCATTATAATTCTAAAGTGATTAAATAGACTGATTTGTTTTGTTTGTTCTCCTGCGCTGGTGTTGTACTGAAATACAAGATCTCTGCAGAAGCCGATTCCGCTTTTGGCTTATTCACTGAGGATTTCTGTTGTTTCTGCTGTTCTGGTTATTTAACAGTTCCTTTTTATAAATTTGCTACACAGTAAATCAACAGTACAAAACCACAATGCTCAAACCTAGAGCATTACAGCTAAAACAGCCAATCGTCTATCGTGACTCCTCGTACTCGTTACACCTGACAAGGTGGAAATGGACACTTTCCTGTCCGTTTTAGCCTCTCGGTTCTCGACCATTATATCATTCATCATGCAAGGACAAATCTATTTTGTACAAGCCTATTGCAAACCAACCAAGTCATACTTCCATAGTTAAACTCGCTGCCAATAAACACGAGTTGCTTTGATTTTTGGGAACTTGCACTTTGTTCGCATACTTTTCCAAACAAATCATCCAGAGGTCTTAAAAGCATATGCTGAAGCTGTTTAACGACAGTTTTTATAGTTTATAGCACTATTTATGGTTTCACAGTGAAGCCAGTTTGTGTATTATATACAGCCACAGTATTGAATATGAAAATGAATAATTAATCAATGTCTTATTAATCAACAGGCATCTGGTAGACTTCACCTTGGGGAAAGAGCTAGGAATATTGAACAGGACGAGGAAAAATAGCTCAAGCGTGAACACAAATCTGGACTTGTTTGTGAATGTAATATTTTTCAAGTCTTGTTTACAAAGATTGCCAAAACTTGTTTTTACTTGGTAAACCTAAAACTCTTCTTACTTTGTTTTAATCTGGGGGATTTTTGGGGGGTTGTTATACCAATGATAAGGTGTGTGACAAGTGGGGAAAGTTAGCTAGTATTTGTGGCGATTTGTGTTTTACATCCAGCCCTAAATCTGAAAACATTCATATAAGATTTGTTCATGTGCTGTGCCCTCCCAAAAAACAAGACAGAGCCTAAAGAAATTCTCATTACTCAGGGTCATTATTGAGAGTCTTGGTCTTTATCTCTTTATGGCAGACTCTTTCTATAATGCTGAAGGTTGCAATCACCTTTTCCATCAACCTGGAGGAGTCATTAATCTTGGGCCCTTTTGTTGTTCTTTCACAATAGAAAAGCAGATACACTATATACAAGGACCTATGGTGTAACTGCAAGAAACATACATCTGGGTTTATTCTGCTGAGATCTGCGAATATCAGAAAGATGGGCTGGTCTGGCTCTGGTCCTGATTACAACTCTGAAATACACATCAACCCCTCAGTTTGGTCAACAGTTTTGTCTTCCATCCGTCTCCTTTTTCGGTAGCTACATCACTCTGACTTTCCTAAACGATGATGAACAGCCCAGCCCCTGTGGGAACGATCTCCTCCCTGCCAGTCAGCTACATATGTGTATTACACACAGTCACAGACACATGCACAGATGAACTGCGCAGAGGCTACAGCAGCAGCAGCAGCAGCTGAGCACCTGATCATCTCCCTCTACTGCCAAGGAGCATCTGTTCCAACCGGGCAGTCTAAAGACACTCATATGCTTTATGTTCTGGCTTTTCATTACTTTCTGCTTTGAAATGCATCTTGAAGTGAAGTGTAACAAAAGGATATGCGGCTGGATGAAGGGGGCACTTTGGTGAAGAGTTTCAGGATGAAGATGATGATGTGTGAGCATTACAGACATGGACAGGGTGGCAGTTCAACATGGACAACAGTGAGTACCTTTTTAAGAATTAAATAAAAATAAAAAAAATAAAAAGTTGTCTTAAAAGTCTTAATGCACATACTTTATTATTATTATTTTTTTAAACACAGGTGTGTAAGAAAGTGTTATACTACAGACAAGACTAGCACTACAATACAAGACTCTAAAAATTCTGTTTAAACCTGGATACACTGAACACACACACACACAAGGATTTGAGAACTTTGCATTCTTTTCTAATTGAATACAACAATTTTCACTCTAAACTATATTACTGACAGCAACCTGGCTAAAAAGGTGTATATTTGGCATTTCCACACAAGTTTCAGAGATTCTTATATCTTTTCACGTCCCCTTTTTTCTTTAATGACAGCGTGCACTCGAGCTGGCACGGACCCATCAGAGTGTCGTCTGAACGCTCGCTTGAGTAGAAGACATTAGGCATGAGCAAAACCTGACCTTTCGAACAAAGCAGGTAACATGATAACATTATATCACAAAGTTGCTTGTATTTAAATAGGGACATTTTGAAATATTTTGAGAAAAATATATAGAAAGATAAAAAAATAGATATAGAAACAAATACAAAAAAATTTCTTTTATGTCTTAAATTCCAAAATTCATAAACATAAATACCAAATACTATTTTAAATGAAAAAAAAAAAACCCAGATTTTCACTATGATTTTCGTTATGAGTTTTGCACTCTACTGTATACTGTAAATATTTGCTTCAAGAAATAAAAAATCAATCAGACATATATTAATCTTCTCAGACCAATGATGAATAAGGTTTAAGTGCTGCCCAAAGTTAGTACACTATTAAAACATCAATTACAATACAGACAGCTATTAATTAGCTAAATCAATCTAAAATATATATTACAGATGGAAATACAGTCATATAGGTCTGATTCAGATCCAGAGCCTCACAAAGCCACATTCACTATTGAAAGGTGTGTGGGTGTCAGGTCTGTTCAGAAGCACTAAACAGCCAAAGCCGTTATGCAGACCATTGTCCTGAGCGATCTACCCCTAGCAACAAGGAAACAATTACACGAGCACGGTTTGGGTAACACTGCTGAAATGCAAACTCCCCTCCAGAGAGAATGGAATCTTATGTTGTTAAATTCATCTTTTAGCAAAGAAACTGCTTCCGAAAAATCGACTTTTAATTCCCTTCGGTGGGGCACGGCTTAAATGGTGTTACTTGCATCATAAATCCCTCTGGATGGTGACACCATTTAATTAAGGGGCTGCTGATAGAATCACAGAGGAGCATTTCCTGGTAAACGGGCTGAATGTGCTCAGCGAAAAGATCACCGTGTCTCCACCCAACAAATTCTCCATTCCACAGGAGGATGCCATCAGCAGGTCGGAGATTAATTATTTCATTATTTAAATCTTCATTTTGGCCTTAAATCAAAAGTCATTGGTTGCAAAATCCAGCCCGTGGTGCAGGAAGACACTGACTGATCCTTTAAAAACAGTACAGGAGTGAACTTGTGCCAACAAGTGAATGTGCCTTTAAGAACATTATAGAAATGAAATCTGGCTAAAGTAGGGGACAGAGACCTTAAAAAGAGACCTTAAAATGGAATTCAGTAAAACAGACCAGTCGTGCTCTGTGGTTAGCTGAAATGAACATCTGGATTTCAAGTTTTTGCTACACCTCATTCTTCACTGACAGCTGCATATAGGTAATGTTTATATCTAAATCTTTTAAATGCTTCCAATGGCATACTGGAATGCAGCAGTCTTCATCTTTTTTGAGTATAGTTAAAAATTTAAAATGCTAAAATAACACCCTCCCCTAAAAACTACTAACACAGACATTTGCCCAAACCACATGGATATGTAATTGTTAGCATTGTTTGTATTAATTGTTTCTAATTAACAGCATGTTTGTGTATGGATACACTTAATTATTACAATAAATTAGTGAAGTTTTTAAAGCAGGGCTATATTTTACAATATTTTCAATAGGCTGCACATCTGGACGAATGTAACTCGGCATGAAGCGGCTCCTGAGCGCAGCGCCTGAAAAGTGTTCGTCAGGAGACCATAAGTTTGAATAGAAATGGGCAATTCCAGTCACTTATTCCAACTACACTAGCCAATCAATCACAGACACCTGTACGGACATGTATGTGGAAGAGAGCGGATAACACTTTCCTCCGAGTGTGTTGCGCTGCCCTGTGATGTGGTATGAGCAGCACTTCAAACAGGATGCCACTGACAGTCTTGACATGCCTTGGAGGAAGCATTTGACCCTCCTGTAATTTGTCCAGTGGCTGTAAGAATACATTACTTTTGGCTCCCTTCAGGCGGAATTGTATTACAGGATGAGATGTGTACACACCGTTATCAAAGCACAAAAGGTCAAACTATTAGCCAGTGTTATTATCACAGTAACCTAAACTAGATCAGACTTTGCCCTTTGTGCCCTTTGTGTGGCGGTCTGAAGCATTTCAGTGGGATATGAAAAGAGCAAGAAAGTGTTGGCTGGAAACTGAAGCTTACACAGGTGCCAGATACCAACGAATCTCTACATACTGTATGTTGCACTTCTGCTCTACTCACAATTGGGGAAAAAAATATTCTTTACAGGTTTAAGTGTCATTAGCATCCTAAAAGGCTTTTACGTCTACACAATGTCTTACAAAACTGTTTTGTGACCCGTTTTATAACAATACTTCTCTTATAATGTCATATTTCCAGCCCTAGTTCAGAAACCCCAGGCATGAGAGAGGTTAATATTGTAATTCCCTTCCTGTACTCTTGGATTATGCAAAGAAACCTTGGGGATGTATAATAGTTGTACGTGTTCATTGTGGTCAGCGCACCAATCAATATTAGAAATGGAGGATAGGAAATAGTTCTGCTCTGCTCAAATCTCTGAATTACACCTCATCAGTTATCCAAGAGCTCAGTTTGCAGAATGTATGTGAATTTAACAGATTCCTGGAATTACTGCCATTTCACCCTGAAATCTTTCCATTCAACCAACACACATGCACACAGTAGTCCACCTGACACAACCTGCTTTACATCAATATACAATTTAGATTTTAAAAAGGTAGAATTGTTTGAACTTCCACACAATTAGAGGTGTAACTATGCAACATGCAGCTCCATACAATACATTTTCAATACAGCAAAAATAGCAGCATGTAGGAGTGTGTGCCTAACGTTTCTCAGCAGAAATGTATTATATTCACACAAAAACACCTGAAAGTAGCCCAAAAAGTTCAGGCACTCGGAAAGGCGAGACACTTTTTCTTCTTTTGTCTACTCTTCTCACTTTAATGAGCGAAATTTTCTATCTGCAACCTTGTAAAAAAAAAAAAAACCCAAAACTAGCCGATTGCTTGCTGTAAAAACTAAGGGAAATGTGTCTCAACTGGGCATATCAAATCAGCCAGCTCTCTGTGACCCAAATGTGTTTCTGAATCTTGTGCCCCCGAGTGGTCTCATATCTGCAGCTATGAACTTCCCAATTGCCTGCTGATTGCTTTAACCCAGAGTGAGACAGTGAGGCTGTGTGACTGCCTTGCTATACAATAAAGCCATCTGGGTTTGAGATCAAAAGATGAGTGTGACAAATGTGACAAATCAAAGACAGATGATGACAAATTTCAGCTTTGCTTCCCTGTTATTTACATCTAAACATGTTAAACAACTTGTAACATGGCAACTTTGGTGGCAGACCACTCAAATTGTTAGGTGAGCAAAAGTATAGGAACAGACCGTTTTAAAGGGGAAATGGCTTTTCTTGTTATTTTTGAAACATCTCAATGTGACTTGGGGATGTATTGGGCCTTTCAAAGTGGACTGTCACCTTCTCAGTCCATAATGGGCAAAAAAAAACAAAAAAAACAGGCAGGGCCAATTAGTGCATGCTTCCTACTTAGAATCTCCTCTCATGTTTCATTTTTAATGGTACCACCTCCCACTGATATTTAAACTAAATTAAAGTAAATAACACTTAATATTTAGTTGCATATCCCTTGCTTGCAATAACTGCATCAAGCTGGTAACCCACTGCCATCACCAAACTGTTTCATTCTTCTTTTGTGATGCTTTTGTGATGTACTGCAGCTTCTTCAAGTTAGTGATTTAGGGGATTTGTCTGTTCAGTCTCCTCTTCAGGAGGTGAAATGCTGCTCAACTGTGTTAAGATCTGGTTATTGACTTGGTGGATCTAAACCC
Source organism: Leptodoras praelongus (assembly GCA_028564905.1). NCBI lineage: Eukaryota > Metazoa > Chordata > Actinopteri > Siluriformes > Doradidae > Leptodoras > Leptodoras praelongus. The sequence continues at coordinate 18,379,427 of JAOTRJ010000009.1, read as the reverse complement.
TTCCACCTCCAACCCCCCCTTCCCTGAAGAAGTCCTTTGTTGTGTTTGGGGTCGTTGTCGTGCTTCATGATCCTGCAAATTCTTCCTAGTTTAATTGGATGCATTTCTCTGTAAATGGGCAGGAAGACGTTTCTGTAGACATCTGAATTTATTGAATTTATGTTTTTTATGTCTCCTCACCTTCACTTTGGTCTTTCTGGCACTGTGATAGAGGTTAATCTTGGTTCCAGACTTTTTATGGCTCATATCTGTATTTCTTGTAATCCAATCTGCTCTTCAGTTCTTACAGAGGACTGTGATACCTTCACCCCTGTCCTGTGGAGGTCATCACCAACTGTGTTTTTCTTCACAGCTCTCAAAATGGTGCTGCTGTCGTTTTCTTGCCTAACCTTTTTCATGCCTGGTTGTTAAGTACATCAGTTGCAAGTTGCTGTTTTGGCTATGCCCAAAGCCCAGTAAAATGGCTCTGATTGATCTGCCCTCTTCTCATCTTCAAAATGGTTTCCTTTTCTCCCATAGACAGCTCTCTGGCCTTTGTGTTGGTTTATCCTTTTTAACAACAAATGCCGTTGTCTCAGGTGAAAGCAGGAGCTCAAACGAAGAGTAGATATTCAGAGCTATGAACTGTTTAAACAATCAATCTGACAGGGCACACCCGGACACCTGTCAGTCACATGTCTCTCATGAGTGGGTTCAAACAAAAACGGCCATGTCCCAAGTTGCTTAACACTAACAAAAGTTGCTTAATCTAAATGTAAATACCAGAATATAAAATTCTATTGGAATTCTACTGCCTAGTCTTTTGATCGCAAAATGTCTTGGGTGTATAGCAAAAACAAAAGAGTTGACCATTCCAATACTTTCAAAGGGGACTCTATAAACACTCTTCATGGTCATGTACAGAAGGAAGTAAGAAATGAGGAAAACATTCAAGTGCTCCAACAAGTGCACTATAATAATAATGATTACATGTTACCTACTGTCTATCCACTAATATTTTCCGTACATGATTATTTTGTTGATAGGATGCCTCCCCTGTCCTGACCCATGATTATATCCACCGTTCCTGCAGCAAGCACTATAGCCACTTCAAATCCCTGATACAGAACAACTAACAGGCAAATGCTCCCAATCACAGGCAAGCAGTGCTGCGAAAACACACCGTTATGCTGGAAATGACCAGATTGCTTGTGCCCAATTTCTGATTTCAGTTGCCATAGATAATGCCAACAAATTACGCCCACATTCAATTAATCAGGCTGCACTAAATAGAATGGTGGTTTCACAGCACAGAAGGTGACTAATTGTTTGTGTGGGCAAAACAAACACAGTCAAATAATAGGAAGAAGCAGCACACTGTGTGTGTTTCTGTGGGTAGAAAATCTCAACTAAATAAAGAAGTTTCTCTCAGCATGCAGCTAAGTAGAAATGGGAAATTGTAGCACTAGTAGCTGTGAGGCACAAAACAATTTCATACCCAGCATTTGATGAGAATATGAAGAGAAATATGCCTTTAAGATGTATTAAGAACATGACAGTTCTATTAGTTTAGCCATATCTTAATTCGACAATACACCAATACACTAAAACGTTAGATCTGGAACCCCAAAGAACTTTTTATAATTGTTCATATCTGCTTATATGCAGTGTTGAATTCTCAGTTCTGATTGGTCAACAGGGATTTTTGTAAACTGAATAAAAGCAGTATTCATTGTGGAGTTCTACAACTCATGGCATCATTTTTAAACAGTGGTGGAAAGTATCCAAGTACATTTACTCAAGTACTTTACTTAAGTACAACTTTGAGTAGTGCAGTATTTGCATTTGATGGTACTTTTTACTTCCACTGCACTACGTTTCAGAGAGAAATACTGTACTCTCTACTCCACTACATGTCTTCGACTGCTTTAGTTACTAGTTAACTTTAAGATGAAGATTTTACACAACGGATAATATAACAAGCTTTTAAAACAAACAAACACACTGTTGAAGATTAAACCGGAGGTTTTCAACCTTTTAGGCTTATACAAAAAGCAGACCTGTCGTAACCTCTGCTAGAAAACCACGAGAGGGAGTTCAACACCACTGCAGAAAAACCAGCAACTTTAAAATACACAACCGGAACAGCCCTCGTGAGCAGCAGTGTGGTTGTTACAGAAGCAGATTGGGGAAATGAGAGGCAAATTAAGCTCAGACAAAATACTCCAGAGAAAGCATTACACAAAAGAAACTTGTTTCGCTGTTGAATAGAAAACAATCAAGTATCGTCTGTTTAGTGAGACATCGGATTAGTCACTGTAGGGCTTTTTAGGTACATACTGTACACTGTTTACTTGTCCATATTATCAGCTCCACTGACAATACAGGTGAACTTTGTAGTTTTACAGATAGAGACTGTAATCCATCTCCTCTTCTGCAGAATTTGTAAGCCCCCTTTTATGCTGTTCTTCAGTGGTCAGGATCCCCACAGGACCTCCACAGATCAATCACAGATCAAGTGGGTGGTGGATGATTGTCAGCACTGCAGTGACATTGATGGGGTGGTGGTGTGTTAGTGTGTGTTGTACTGGTATGACTGGATCAGTGCTTCTGAAGATTTTAAACCCCTCAGTGTCTCTGCTAGACTGAGAATAGTCCACCAACCAAAAATATCTAGCCAGCAGTGTCCTGTGGGTAGCATCCTATGAGCACTGATGAAAATGGCTAACACAATCTATGCAGCAACAGATGAGTTATTGTCTCTGACTTTACATCTACAAGGTGGAGTAATTAGGTAGGTGTGTGTAATAGAGTTGACAGTGAGTTGGCACAGTGCTTAGAAACTTCAGCAGCACTGTAGTGTCTGATCCAATCATACCAGCACAACACACACTAATACACCACCACCACATCAGGGTCAATGCAGTGCTGACAATCACCCACCACCCATATAATACCTGCTCTGTGGTGGTCCTGATCACTGAACAACAGGGTAAAAAGGGGCCAACAAAGTCTCCAGAGAAACAGATGGGGTACAAAACATGTTTTTTAAAACAT
>JAOTRJ010000009.1:18352894-18371834 GCA_028564905.1 Leptodoras praelongus | reverse complement strand
AGACCGCCCCACCCGGGGATCGTACCCGGGACCTTCTTGCTGTGAGGCGACAGTGCTACCCACCGAGCCACCGTGTCGCACATATAATCATATAACAAAATAAAGGCTGGATAGATTTTCTTCGCAATAAGCATGGTGAAATTATTGTAGTATTAATGACAATGCTCGGGATGATCGGAAGATGGGACACAGGTTCTGGTTGTGTCGTGCAAAAGGAAAAGTTGGGATTGATATCATCTTTGAATTTACGTCTAGAAAGTCTAGCCATGATTTATGACTACAGATTATTATTATTATTATTATTATTATTGCTGTTGTTGTGTTAATTCAATAACTACTGTCATATGCACAGTATTCCTTGTGCAGTAACATTCTTAGTTCAAGTTGCTGCAACCAGTTTTAGATACAATAAATGTCACATAATAGCAAATAAAATACAAAGTTGTTCATTAACATTGCTGTGTGCAATATTGTGAAATATAGTATGCAACACTTTTTTTTTACCCTTTTGTCAAAACTTTTCACAGAGTCCAAATCTCTTTTTCTTTTCTAATTTCAGGTTATCCACTACTAATTCACCATGAAGTGCAAAGAGGACTTTTTATCTGCCATTTGCTAGTAGACGGTCACCAGAAAGATGAATGAACAGCTTCAGAACTCCACGGCAAGTGGAAACACATCAGTCATCCTGTCAGTTCCACACAATCTTTGGGAAGTCATCAGTATTGCTACTGTGTCGGCTATTGCAAGCCTAATCACCATAGTGGGAAATGTCTTGGTGATGCTTTCTTTTAAAGTGAACAGCCAACTGAAGACAGTGAACAACTACTATTTACTAAGTTTGGCTTTTGCAGACCTCATTATTGGAGTGTTCTCTATGAACCTTTACACTACGTACATTCTGATGGGATACTGGTCCCTGGGAAACTTAGCATGCGATCTCTGGTTAGCTCTGGACTACGTGGCAAGCAATGCTTCAGTAATGAACTTGCTGGTCATTAGCTTTGATAGATATTTCTCCATTACGAGGCCCCTTACCTACAGGGCTAAACGCACACCCAAGCGTGCTGGCATTATGATCGGCTTGGCATGGCTTATATCCTTCATCTTATGGGCCCCTCCTATTTTATGCTGGCAGTATTTTGTGGGGGAGAGGACCGTTCCTCCAGACCAGTGCCAGATTCAGTTCTTCTCAGAACCTGTGATTACATTCGGAACAGCCATTGCAGCCTTTTACATCCCTGTCTCCGTTATGACCATTTTATACTGCAGAATCTATAAGGAGACCGAGAAGCGTACAAAAGACTTGGCTGAGCTGCAAGGGATCACCTGTGTGGATAGTCGTGACAACCCAAAAACACAAAGACAAAGATCATGCTTTGCGTTCGGCACTGACCGGAAAAGAACATGCGGCTCGTGGTCTTCATCCAACCAGAGTAATGTGACTAAAACTACAGCACAGTCTGAGGACATGTGGGTGAAATCAGATCAGGCCGCTGCTCTCAATAGCTACACGTCCTCTGAAGATGAGGAGCGTCCTGTTTCGGAAGCACCGTCTCAAGATTCCTATAAAAACCAGGATGAGCCATTGAACTGTTATGAAGAAAGCCACTACCTTGCTAATTCTGCCAAATATTGCTCACAAAAGAACAAGAAATGCATCTCCTACAAGTTCAAGCCAGTCCTGAAGAACATCAGCCCCCAGAAAGCTAACAGTGAAGCTGGTGAACATTCGTGCCCATCATCACAACAGTTAACGCTTACGTCTGCGCCCTCTTCAGCCCAACCTATGGATTCCAGTTTCAAAAATCAAATCACGAAGCGGAAGAGAATGGTTCTCATCAAGGAGAAGAAGGCAGCTCAGACCCTCAGCGCTATTCTCCTGGCCTTTATTCTTACCTGGACTCCATATAACATCATGGTGCTGATCTCCACCTTCTGCTCGGACTGCATCCCTCTGTCCCTCTGGCACCTGGGCTACTGGCTCTGCTACGTCAACAGCACCATAAACCCCATGTGCTACGCCTTATGCAACAAAACCTTCCAGAAGACCTTTCGAATGTTGCTTTCCTGCAAGTGGAAGAAGAACCGAGGAGAGGAGAAACTGCACTGGTGTGGGCAAAACCCACCAATAAGCAACAAACAGACACAACAAGCAGACTGAGTAATCCCTGTGGCAAAAAAAGAGATAGCAAATACATATCTTGGCTGTAGGCTAGTTTATCTCATATTTCTCACATATTTGTATTTTCATTTCGACAGACACAGTACTGTGCAAAAGTCTTAGTCTTAGACTTAACCTTATTGTTTTTAGGTACTGCTTCCCTTATTGGTGTTTTTTTTTAGTTCTACGGTATTGAGTCATTACAAAAAGACTTTATATTGCCAACATTAATTTTCTAACAAAAAAATGAATGAAAACAATGCATTACATAACGGACCACTTCTCAGACAGAAAGCATAATGAAGGCTGCTGGGTTTTACATGGAAAAAAGAAGTAAGTGTGACAGTCAAAGTCCCCAGAAGAGCCGAGGCAGATTCTCCAAGACGATCAGTAAAACTTACAGCTGATTACTGTACAGTACGACGCAGAAGTCTTAGGCACATGCGAAGACTCGCAAATAATGAAGATCCTAAAAAAAAGTATATAAAATGCAGTAAACAGTAATAAACTAAAGGAAGTCGATATTTGGTGTGCCTTTTTCTTAAACAGTGTTCCCAGGTACATGTGCAGTTTTATAAGGAAATTAATGTTTATGTTTTACTGAGTTTTACTTAGAGAATCTGCCACAGCTCTTCTGGAGACTTTGACTGTCACACTTCCTTCCTTTTTTGCATGCAAATCCCAGCAACCTTCATTTTCTTTCTCTGAAAAGTGGTCTTGCTTTTGTTACTGACATTTTTGTGTACAATGTAATTTTTTATTGAACTAATTAACTAATGTTTGGAAATAAAATAAAATATTAAAAAATAAAAAATAAAAAATCAATAACAAAAGTTGTATCCAAAAACAACAAGGTGCCTAAGACTTTTGCACAGAACAGGATTTTTTTTTTTCTTTTTTAAATAATTAACTTGAAATTAGTTCAGATAGATCAGACAAATCTATATACGTATACACATATTTGCTCTTATATTTGACTCTACAGTACATTTATTAATATTATATATCATATATTTGATATAATCTTATATCATATTATCATAATGAGAAATATTTCCTAGATTTGCCTAGATTCAAGATCATTTTCACTTGCTATAATATTTCCAGTAAAATTAAGTCAACATCCTACAGTGTGTGTGTTGTACACTAACGTTTCTAGCCGTTGTAATGTAGTGTGTACTGATTAACCATTAACACTCTTTTCGGAAGTTATTTTATAATCCTATTTTGATTAGTGTATTTAAATTCTAGCAGAGTAAAGGTTCTTAATGGCTGCTTAAACTTACTTAGCATTAGTGTTAGATACTGAACACTGATAAACACCAAATTACTGGTTATAGCTTCTGAGTTTCGAGTGTTACAGTAGGCACTGATCAGTGCTTACTTTCATACTGAAACTTAAAATGTGACCATCAGCAGGTTCTGAAATACTCAAACCATCCTGTCTAGCAACAACAAGCAGGCCCCAGGAAGAGCCACTGAGATCACACAGTTCCCCATTCTGCTGTTTGATATGAACATTAACTTATTAACCATGTGGTCAAAAGCTTCTGTTAATGTTAGTCAGAAAAGAGGGGGAAATGTGCCCTGGCATGGTTATTGCTGCAAGGTGCACGGGTTTGAGTGTTTCACAAACTGCTGATCTGCTGGGATTTTCACACACAACAGTCTCTTGATACTTGCATACACCGTTTTATTTTCAAATCCCAGCGATTTCTGAAATACTCAGTCCAGCTCATCTGACACCAACAAAGTCTCTGAGATCACAGAATCTGCATGTCTGTTATGCATCACCTGGCTGACTGCATATCTATTCAAGTGGCTGATAATAGTACATACTATAAACCAGTAGACCAATTAGAGCGAGTGGGATGGTGATTATCACAAGTAAAAAAGAATAGCAGTTCATATCTTCAGAGAAAAGTAATGAAAAAAATCATTTAAATTATATTAGTATAAAAGTTTGCATTTCCATTACTGTCCATGGTACAAATATTCTCTAATATCCCTTTCCCTTCTTTGGTATTAGATCCTGTTAGTGTTGGAATTCCACCTTCTTTATATATTAGGACCCGAGACCTGATTAGAGATCAAGCAATATTTTGATTTCCTTTTGGTCTTCAAAATCTACCCATTTTTTTTGTACATATGTTCAGGATTGTTGTTATGTTCATTCATACATTTTAACGTATTCAAGTTTAAACCAAATGTTTTCAAAGACAAACCACAAATTGACGCCTGCTTTGCTTTTTTAATCCAAATACAACAGGAGGTGGAAATATTCACACTCACCTGTACACAAGTCCATGTAATGTCATCTTAGACTCTTATCTTCAGTCACACTGAATCAAGCTACAGCAAAATGTTTCAGTTATTGGTCCACCAACTAAAATAAGTGGACCTCAGTTTTTGTTTTTTACTCTGAATTCTGTTTTTCTAATTTTTTCCATCAGGCTTATTCTTAAATAAGGCTGTTAGTACACTGACAATTTACAGTCGTACTTCTAAAATGTACAAGTGTATGATTTTCCCTTATATTTGGCCTCAGGAACATCCCTTTTTGGTTTCCAGCAATAGTCTGCCAACACTACGGGGCTATACTTTCCTTGGTACTGCTTTTCCATGCCCAGGTGAGTATAGTGGAACAAAAACTATAGGAGATAGAGAAATTTGGAAAACATATCTAAATTCAGCTTACAAAAGTACACAAGAAACAGTTTTTTTTTTTTGCATGGGACAAATTCTTTGTTAACCAGTGATTGGTCATTTAAAATATAACATATTAACATTGTATAGGACCATCTGTTACATCTGAACACGTGCTCTGAGATTATTTTTTCAACTGTTTGACTTTAGGGGCTGTAATGTCTCGGAATGTTTGTGACTCTTAATCCAACATGTTCAAGGCGTATTTAAGGTTAATAGCCTTGGATGTCGTATTGTAAAAACCCATTCCAACTTCTCTTTGTACGTGTGGCCTGTAAATATGCAAATTCAATTTGCTATGTGGAATAAACGTTCTAAAAAAAAAATGAAGGATTTAAAAGCAGAAAACAACCTTCAAAAATCAATAAGGCTTTTCTTTACACGTTTCTTCATAGTACTGTGTGTAGAGCAGGAATTCAGTAGAAGAGTAAAACTTTAACCCCTTCATCAACCAAGCTAAAGGATCACCATTTAGACATAACACATAAAAAACACTTCCTTCACATTATGTCTATTATAATGTTTAGTGTATGTTTAGTCACTGCAGAAAACTGTGTTCAATCAGATTTCAGATGCAACGAAAAATGTCTTGTGAATTTGTATCCGATTCAAATAAAGTATACTTCATGTCTTCTGAGAAAAGTGGGATTCATTCAGCACGGGAAAATCTACACCAAGGTGACAAAATACTCACTCACGTGCGAATGTCCGTTACAGTTTATTAGCATTCAGTTTAAATATGTTTATATTTACTTTCCTAAAATTTTAAGCATTCAACATCTTCATTCACAGTCATATACAAATTTGACACAATATTACCTACGATTTCGAAGTAAAAGCTCTGTTTCAAGTAGTTGTGGAAACCGGGTTGGGGATCAAGTGCCATTTCAACCAGCCTCAACCCTAAAGAGGATCCGTTTTAGAAATCTCAGCCTCAGCAGCAATAAAAGCGTTCCTGTGATCTTGGCCCGACTAACCATGAATAGAACTACTGGTGCTTTTCTAAATGGCGTTAAATGTTTACACACGGATATATTAAAATGTCACAGGTGGTGATATAACATCTGATTTAAAACAAAACAAAAAAAAAAGATGAAAATGTGAACATAATATACAGCCCTGCCCAGTCAAGCTCAACCTTATTATCCATTACAGTTAGTTTTATTGTGACAGATGATGAAAAAAATAAAAATGAAAAACAGGCCACAAAACAATTCTACACAAAAATCATAATAAAAAAAAAAAATCTCAGTGTCCATTAGCAGCACTACCTCCGTTTCAGTGCTGTGTTCCTGCTGCCTTTGTTGCTTCCCCCTGGCTTGCTGGATCCCTTAGAGAAGAGCTTGGTCATGAACTCTGAGACATCTGGCAACTCCGGATTAGGGTTCAGCATGTTCATGGACTGCTCCATCTCCTGTAAACACAGACACACACAAAACAGTACATCTGTTTAAACCTGCTCCACCGTAGTAACCGTACAGTACGGCAAGACAACAAGATTTTTTATGCATCTTATATTATACTAACTATAAACACTCTTTCCCTTAACAGCCTCTCCTTTCTCTCTCTCTCAAGTTAATGAGACAAGAAAAAACCTACAGCTTGTCATGTAACAAAGAAACCCTTTGTCCTGAAGACTCACAATTTTCCTATGATATTTTCTTATATATTATTATTTAACTCTGAATAATAAGAGAAAAAAACGTGTTGATGCAAGAGTTATAAAATGTGGAAATATGTTCCTTGCAGTCGTTTTAGATGCACTGATAATCATCTGCTTTCCACTAAGAAAACTGAAATCTGTATTTACTCCAACAGCTTGATTATTACATAAATTTGTAAAAAAAAAAAAAAAAAAAAAAAAAAAAAAATAATTGTTCAAAAATAGGGATTAAATGACGAACTAAAACTTCTAAATGTATAGCATTATAGCTGTTTTACTTGTTTTATTCATGTCCTGTCTAATCAAAGGGTGAGAATTACAACAAAATACGCAATTTTTAGACAAACGTGCAAAAAGTTTGTGCAAAAAGTGTGAGCCATATTATATATATTACGTAAGCACAATATCAGATCCTCAAAATCACATTCTCATTTACCTTTCTCATTTCAGGGTCATTGGTATTGACCACTTTTGGAAGCAAAACGATGATTAGTAAGGGAAGGACCATCATCATGACCTGCACGAATGGGAAAACAGATTTTTATTATGATACAAGGAAGAGAATACAAAATGATGTCATTTAAAACCCAATTGCTGTTAATAGGTATGCATGAGTCAAAAAGAAAAAAGTCCTCTTAACCTACAGAGTAATGGTAATGTCTTGCTCCAGATAATCCAGAAAATCCAGGCAAGTCATTTTCAGAAACCTGAATCAGTTCATCTTTACACCAGGTTTGTCCAGACAAACTGATTCAACTTTCTAAGAGCCATACAAGTAATAATGCTGAGCTGAATATGTACTTTACACGAGCTGCTGTGAGAACCAAGATGTTTCACTTACTAATATTATATACAGCCAATTTAAACCCAAAGCTTCTTGTCTGTGCTGCAATAAGCTTGGCTTTTCTCCAGGCCCTCAGTTACTGTTGCCCTTAGTGACATACATAAACTCACACAACTCAGCATGCCTGACATCTACGGCTGAATTTTAAGACAAAGTTTACCATGGGATTCATGAGGAAATCAGTCCACCCCCACGTCTCTCGCTTCATGAAGTATGAATGCGGCCCGGTGGCTCTCATCTGAAGGGGGTATGGCTGTCTGACTACCTCTGAGGTCTTGATGTAGTTCACCATCCGAGCTCTGTGGTGCATTAAAACATGGCACACGCTTAAGACAAAACAGTAGAGATGAGGTCTGTTGAAGTTCAGTGTAACAGTGTAAAAGGTTACCTCATTTTCCCTTTAGAGGTGATGTCCACTCGGACAGGGTCGAATCTGTATGACGGAGATATGATTTCAACTACATAGGATCCAGATGGAATGTCTTGCACAACGAAACTCCCATCAATCCTGTAGGAGAGAAGCGGAAAAGCTGCTGATAACTTCTAATGCACTCTTTCTGTTTTTTATTTGCTTTTTCCCCTATTGCATGTGGAATAAAACACAATAATAAATGATGGGTTTAGTGCTGATCCGTTACTGCCTTAAAGTTGAGTACTTTAAGAATAGCATGGCCAGAAAATTCCTCTTATAACACAACAACTTCCTGACAATTCCACCTGCTTGACACTTTGCACGGTTTAACTGTTTATACTAAATACACATGTACGAATGTGTCCCATGCGTCATACTGGAAATCTTGCTGTTGCAAAACACTCATGTTAAATAAACATCTCCTTATAGAAGGCTTCTCCAAATAAATGATTTTCTTAGTTTAACTACAGCACATTATAGTTTGTTTATTATACAAATCATCATCAGTGTACCGTTACCATAGAAACGATAACCTATTAGGAGTAGCGCATTGATTTAAGCCTGAGATTTGCCCCGAGGCCGGAACTACTTTCAAATCTGCTGTTACAGAAACACAACACCTGTCAGAGGCTACCACACACACACACAGTGTAACCCCACAACAGCATACTGTTCAAATAATATCGGTTGATGTTGGTCATTTCGTATGACTAGAGTCAATTGTTGATATTATTGCAGCTAAACCCGGGTGTCAGCTCGGCTAAAAGCCGCTATCCGACTGCTTCCTACAAACGTTCGTTGCTAGGGTTAGCCCACAGCTAGCTAGCTAACTAGGTCTTAGCATAGGGATAACCATGTTCTCTCCGCCTGGTGGCTACAAGCTACAAGGTTTAAAACAGCTTACCTGAGAAATCCGATATACTCGCCTCCCTCTACCAGGACCCGTGCTGAAGAGATCCAGTCAGTCGCTTTCACCCCCGAGACAATCGCACGACCCTCGATCCTGAAGCGGTCTCCATTCCCCGCACCAGGCCCCGGCTCCGTCTCAACGAAACAGCACGACAGCACGAACGCGGACTGCAAAACAACATACGCGTCCAATATTTTTTTAAGATGCCGCATTGCACCGGCTACACTCTGAGCTCGCTGTTTTACTGTTCAGTAGATTTGTAGCGACACTTGAATCAACGGGATTGCTCAGCACTCGGCGTTCACTCAGGGGCATCGAGTCCCAATACCGGAAGTGGAAGTGCTGCGTGATCACGTGACCGTGTTCTTTCAAAACTACCGCACTGTCATGGCCACCCCCTGGACTGCTGGTTTGAACGCGCCCGGGCAGGAGGAGCTGGAACAGGTTGAACTCCTCCTACTGGACTCGACTGTGCGTGTATATTTTTACCCACATTCACTAGCAGTGCATATAGACTTCAGTTCATGATGGATCTGCTGCTGTGTACAGCAGACAGACAGGCGGACACTGTAGCACTGACACATCAGTGAGCTGAAAACAGTCCTCACCTGAACATATCCAACCAACAGTGTTCAAGTGATCTGATGGCTGTGAAAGCTGGCAGACAGAAAATTTTAATTCTACTGGATACTGTAGAATTGTTCCCAAATACTGCTGCTGTCATACAGACTGCCCTCTGCTCACCACAAGCCCTCCATTCACAACATGCTTATGCCTTGTTGTATTACACCGATAACAAAAACGTAGTTAAAACACAACTGAAAACATTTGGCAAATTTTGCAAATTTATTTAGAAGTTGATTAAAAGAAAATCACCATGATGCACAATCATTTCATCCATGAACAAGCATAAGACACTGAAAGCATCAATAACTTAAGACTGCAGGGCTACAAGCTCTTCACTGATAAGACTTTGTATGAGTCGACTCAGGGCACGGTATGTCAAATCCACAATCCAGCAAACGCACACTGTGGCACCGCACGTCCAAGTTAAAACTTCTCCATGGCACTTCTGTGAGTTACCTGATTCTTTACAGTCTCATAGAGTTGACCGAGTGCCACTAATGGAAAAAAAGCCCACTTCAATGTGAAGCAGTCAGGGTTTATGGGAAAGGGTTTACCCTTTAAGACATATCTCTAGTTTGGATATAGGGAAGGTCTGAATTGGTCAGTTCATTTGTCTCCCCATTCACCATCGAGTCATGTCCTTCTTCTGGAGTAATATAAAGACTCAGTTTATCTCCGTTTAAAGCAGCATTCAAAACTGCAGCAAGTGCATGTAGTGGTCGTTTCCTCGAGGGTCCTGTATCAAGTCATTTGCGCAATTGTGACAGATAAGATTCAACTGCCTGAAAAGGAAAGAAAGGAAACCAGTATAAGACTTCAAATCGTATAAATCTTAAAAAAATAAATCTTTGTCAGATAAAATCTACCTTGCTTATTTCCCCCACAGTTCCAGGTACTGAGGATAATGGACAAGTATCATCCCAAAGATCGAGCAGCAGCTTCCGCATTGCCTTAACATTTCTGGAACACACACACACAGATTCAGTACATTTCTCAAGTCTGTTAAAGTGCACACATGAAGCTTGGTGCATACAAAGACATTAACTGCACAAGAAGCGAGTATTACTTCTCAGTTGAACAGCGATCTTGCAGAGTTTTTCCATTTGATGAGAGTTCAGGCCACCACTTCTTAACCACCGACTGAACCCAGTGCAAAGCCACTGTGAGGTGCCTTTATTTAAAAACAAAATTAAAGAAAACATTTCACTGCCATCTGAAGACAAACTACATACAAACATTCAACCTGTTTCAAAATGAAAGATTATTTACACTTCGTATCTGCCATGCAGTACTGTCTTCACTTGCGGTAAAAGGTCGACACAGCAACCAATGGAAACGCAAGACTCTTCTTCTTGAAGGCTACAAAGTGGGGAAAAAGGAGATTGTTGCACATAAGACACAGTAGAGAATAAACATATTTAACACAGAGAGAGAAAGTATTTACCTTTTTGTGAGAACAGGAAGACAGTCAACCAGAACCCCTGTGTCTTGTATTCTGTAAAAGAGAAATGAACTGTCTTTAGCTTGGCATTTAATTATAATGTAGTAATGATGTATTAGTCATTACTATTAGTAATATAAACACTATTAGTATTACTAGTTTGTATAGACTGACTAGTATTAAGTCAGTAAGGTTTATGAACATTCTGCAAAACCCTTACCTGATCAAATAAGCCACTAGTTCACTAGCATTTCTTCGCCAAAGCGTCAAAGCCACATTTAACCTGAGATTCCTCCCAAAGAGCACATGAGTCATTGTGTCATGGTCCTTGGATAACTAGGAACATTAGACAACAACAACAAAAAACTCAGTTTAAACCTTAAAGAATGGTTAAAAACACAGCTATGGCTAAATATCTGACTTAATGTTACTGCTTTCAAGTCCAACAAGCCCTGGCAAAAAGGATGGAATCACCACATTTAGATTTCCACACTGATTTTTTTTTTAACATTCATATCAAATAAACATCTCACAGATATGACACAAAACATGCGACTTAATGGCATATTTGCCCCAAATCAAGCGGAAGAAGAAAAAAAAAAATTACGGAGGAACAAATTATGGAATCACCTTATCATTTTCTTGTAATTTCTAAAACAAGTCTAAAAATGCAAATTAGTCTGCAGTTAAAATAAAGTGCTCTCAGACCTCACAGCTGTTAAGTCTTAATGAAAGGAAATGTGCCTCCAACAAGAAATTTGTCAATTGAAATAATGGAAAGCTTTATAAAACTCCAACACATTTGTAGCAAAAGATGCAGGTTGTTCATAGTCAGCTGTGTCTAAAATCTGTTGCAGGTATAAACTAAATGGGAGGGTTAGAAAAGGAAAACAATCGGGCAGTCCAAGGAAGACATCAAAGAGTCAGGACAGAAAGCTCAAAGCAGTATATGCCTTCAAAATAGAAAATGCTGAACAAACCAAATGGGCAGATACAGGAGTCAGTGTTAGTGACAGAACTGTAAGAAATCTGCTAAATGAAACAGGATTTACATGTAAAAAATACAAAGGAAAACCAGCATGAACACCTACACAGAAGAAACAAGGTTACAGTGGGCTAAAGAGAAGCACTCATGGAGTGTGGACGACTGGATGAACGTGATGTTCAGTGATGAATCACAAATCCTGTTCTAATCAAACATAAAGACGACTACTTTAAAAAACAAACAAATTTCCCAAGTCATTTATGTTGAGGTCGCATGTCGGGTAAAGGACCTGGGGAGACGGCAATCATCACTTCAATGCACAGGTGTAAACGTTGCCACACCCTTACAAACTCACAAACAAGAGATGTGAAGCAATGAAACTATTTTGCTATGGGAAAAAAGTCACACAATTTCTTTATTATTATTTGCTTATTATTTTGCAAATTATAGCATTTATCAAATAGAAGGTTCCCAAAAGACCAAAACACACACTCTAATGCGTGAATTACACACAAGTAATAAAGGAAATACAACATAATTGCATCAAATAATTGGTTTTAATGTAAAAATTTAACATTTTTCACATTTCTTTTTTGATCATCTGTCAAGGACATTCACTATCTTTCATATCACCATCATCAAAACACTTCTTTCAGTGGTCTACAAGACAGAGGTTACTGTTTGAACACTGACTGGCCACCAGGTGTCACTGTTTCAAGCGTTTCACAAGATCAAATCTTTTTCCAAATCATCTGTTTCATTTGATTCAATCTCTCAAAGCCCCACTTATGCCATCACTAGTAGTAAAGCTTTCCTTCAGGAAAAACAAGAAAAAGCAGTGACAGGGCCAGCAAACTGTCCAGATCTCAATTTATGGTGGAAAAAAAATAAAAGAAAACTGGTCCATAAAAGCCATGCTGTAAAACTGACCAGACAACTCCTAGTGGAGAAGGTCAGAACCAGCATGACACAGAATATTAGATTCATTAGCGAAGTCCAAGACTCAAGGAATTCAGGCCGTCATAAAAACCAGAGAAGCTACAAAGTACTAATTGTGATTTTTTTAGATTGATGATCCATAAACTTTTCCTCAACATTAGGCAATTCCATGCTTTTTTTCTGCTAATTGATCTGGAAAAAAATATGCCACTAATTCAAATAATTGGATGTAATTTGTTTGAGGTATCTTTCAGGAAGCCAGAATGTTCAGTTAATAAAACATGTTTTGTGTCATGTCTGTGATTAGTTTAATTACTACGCAGTTAAAAAAAAAAAAAAAAAATAAATAAATAAATAAAAAAAAGAGAAAAAAGCTGGGTGAACATCTAAGTGTGATTCCATAATTTCTGCCAGGGATTGTAAGTGATGCTTATAACCACCAGTTTAACCTTAAAGACACACACTCACCTCAACATAAAATGAATGAATACAATGGGGAAGTCAGAAATAAAAAACTTAAACTGTAACTATATCATCCATTATTGAAGAAAAAAAACTCCACACCTACGAGCTGGCTGTTGTGACTCTATAAATGTGCTGCATGCACCTACAAGTCTATAGGCACCTAACAACTTAATTGACATAAACGTAAGTGTGTGATTCTTTAAGTATGCAGTCATTATCATACTACGCTGGCAGTTCTACGCTCCCCTTACTTAGGTAATTTCATCATTATAACCGCAGGGCCAAATTAAAGAAGTGAACTTGACACTGAACTCGGCTGCTCCACCGCATTGTGTGCATTTTTACTTTTGCCCAGATGATCACTTTGAGCTGTAACTAACCTCAGTGAAGTAGTCACTGTACTTGGAGCCAGCTCCTGCCATTTTAGAGGCGTCTGTCGAGTTTACAGGGAACGCACACTTGTCCTTATAGTGAACGCCCTGCACGTCCTCGGCACACGTCAGCTCGTTCTCCTTGTTGGCCATGTCAGAGAGTCTGCCTGCAGAAATCGCTCGCAGCCGAACCGCAGAACCTGCCGCTGAATGACGCGTCTTCTTGCTCACCACTCGTTTTACTTTGCCGTAGTTGTGCATGCAACGACCCACTGGAAATCTGTCAGGTGGAGGATAAGAAAAGCAGACACCTTGATAGTTTAAACACTTAGCGATAGTATTTATTGCTTAATTTCATGTTATAAGAAAAAACTAGGACTGTATCCACAGTCCATAAAATCATTTCAGAGAGCTGATGAGGTGCTTAAGGGGTCATTGTGTAGTCATCCTTATTACCATGGCTCAAAACTCACCTGTCTTTATCTATTTCTTCCTTATATAAATAATCCACCTAAAAAGAGAGCATAGGCAATGCTAGTATTCCTCTGATCTGTAAAAGTAGCTTTGAGTATTTTAGGCTATGTTCATAAGGAATTTTCAGCACCTGTTAAAAACGCATATGTTGCTGGTTTGTGGGTGGAGTTCTGTAGGGGAAATGGATGCATTTTGTGCTATGGATTCAAAGCTTTGTTTATACGTGTACAAAAGCGCGGCTCACTGTGAACTGGCCTTAGATTTGTAGCACTGTATCATGCAGCTAAACTGACAGCCTCGACTTGTTGCTTATCTCGCTCTCCATCAGCACAAACACCTAGCCTCTTTTCCACCGCAGCCCCGACAGCAGCCCATGTCTGTTGGAAATATGGCAGCTGATAAAACATGTGCAATAAATTATACTGTTAAATCTGTAAAAAATACTGCATTAATGCATAAGAAATATTAATATTAGGTTGAAAAAAAAAACTTGTGTACAGTCCTCTTGTGGTTTTGTTATATTGTGGAATGGCATTGAGGAAACCAGGCCCATATTAAAACACTCTAGAGCACTAATTTGAATAGAAAGCACAGTGCTATCTGTTGGATATATTTAGAAAGACAAAATGTAAAAGCACTATCCAGGAACTCGGTTAATCATAGTTTCATAATTAAATGTAGTGTATATTATTTGATATACCAAAACAGGCATGTAGAAACACAGCTTCTCATTTGTGGAAATTTTTTTTAAAATAAATAAATAAATAAATAAATAAATAAAAAAGATTTGTTGAACTTTGAAGTTACTTGTCCTGTCCATCTCATGTTGTTAATTCCTGCTTTGCCTCCTGTCACTGGATATCACCACTTCCGGTTGCTTTGTCATGTCAAACCGCTGCCAGTGTGACTGGAGCGCGAGATAGCGTGGGGATTTATGCCCCAAGTGCACATTTCACGTCTGTTTGCCTTTCCCCTCTTTCAATCGAGCTGTACCTTTAGCTGTGCTTGTGCTTGCTATATTTATATATAAAGCTATTTAAGTTCAGAACAAAGTAGAAAACAACCATTTCCCCCATCTCACTTAGAAGCACGATGCAATGCCAAAAGTATGTGGACACCTGACCACGTGCTTGTTGAACATCCCATTCCCAGGTTTAGTCCTCCTTTGCTGTTAGAATAACCCCCACTCTGCTGGGAAGGCTTTGCACTAGATTTTGGAGCTGTGGGAATTTGCGGTCATGTAGCCACACAAGCACTAGTAAGGTCGCGCACTGATGTTGGGTGAAGAATCCTGAGGTCGGTTTCAGTTCATCCCAAAGGTGTGCAGTGGGGTTGAGGTCAGGGCTCTGTGCAGGACGCTCAATTTCTTCCACAACTGTCTTCATGGAGCTCGCTTTGAGGCCAGGGACAGTGCTATGATGAAACAGGTTTGGGCCTCCTAGTTCCAGTGAAGGAACTTTTAAGGCTACAGCAAACAAAGAGACTGTATACAACTGTGTGCTTTCACCTTTGTGACATTTTGGGGAAAATGTCATGGTCAGGTGTCTACACAAAATTTTGCCATATATATCTTGACTATCTTTAATGTCTAGAAAAATAAAGCAACAAGAAACCTATTTTTTAGCATTTGACTACCAGTGGCTTTTACACCTGATTTTAAGATACTTTTACTTTAGATTTCTGAATATCTTCAATTCGCTGAGGTACAGTGGAGAAAGAATATGATCACACTGTTCTATAATCCTCACCAAGAGCAATATCATACCTGTAGCTGATGAAAGAGTGGCCAGGCAGTTTCCTGCTGCGGTCATGATGCATTTAAAAGGAGAAGAAAGATATATTTGTTCAGCTAGCCTTTAATTCGTTTTGTTCATGCTGTTTGCTATCTAATGAATTTTCACTTACTTTATCTTCCTATTTTCATCTAATTTATTCACCTTTTTCGACTGTATTTTATTGCACTTTTCCACGGTTCAAGGGGGAAAATATAGAAGTAATGGTTAAGACTATAATGATTATGATGCAGGTACCCTCCAACAAAATACACCAAAAAAAGAAATGCCAGAAACTGGAATCAAAAGCGGAACTTGTGTATGCTTCTTGTACAATGAGTTGTGCCCATATGTTCTTTTGATGAACAAGGCCCATTGTTTCACTGCTCTACATAGACAGGCACACACTGTTGCCTCACTGCATGCAGGTACAAGTGCATACTATATCTTTTACCAGTCATCCTGTGCATCCGTCTGTTATTAACATGCACATGTTTATTCATCTGTACAGCTGAGTCACTGGAATCTAATAGTCATCCTTTACAGTAGAGCCAATTAAGATAGATCTGTCCTGCATCCTTCTTTTAATTGCTCTTGAACTGTATTGTTATTCAAGATATTCATTGGCATTAAATGTCTCCATTTAACTGTGTAGTGAAAAAGGTTTGATGGGACAATTTAGTTCTTTTGCTCAAACTGATATGACGGACACTAAAGTACCAGAAAAACTGGTGCTATGCAAGATACATAGCAACACCTCCTATGTATGTCATTAGTTGTGTCTGCCAGTGCGTATATAAAGTGATAGAAACCTATGGAAGCTTCTAGTGCCGTTTCCAAAGTGAGAATGCCAAGTTATCAAGATATTCAATGAGGTTTAATAGTTGGCGCTAGTGAGATGGGTCATAGCATTTGAACATTGAATTAAAGTTTGGACTTTCACATATGAGTGTTTCATGGGTGTACTGTGATTACAAGAATTCTGGCAAAACCTTGAACTTACGACATCAGTGTAGCCGTAAAAAGACTCTGGGTGAACGTGATCAGCGTTGGCTGGCAAGAATCATTTCACGTGATAAGTGTGCAACACTGCCTCAATTAACAGTGGACAAACAAACATCAGCGTGAGGACTGTGCAACATTCCCTACAAGATCCCATGGGGGACCTACCAAGTGTTAACTGCTATACCAGTTTTTCGGGTACTTAAGTGTACACAGGGGAAAGGGACATGCTGTTCTTTTATCTCATACCACCAATATGGATAGTCAGAAGGGTCAAGTAAGCTCAGGATTAAATGCAACATTATGCACGCAATATGTGATAAGTGTAGAATTAATCAGTGAACGAGTCGGACGATTTGTCGGCGTGACACACTCGCAGTTTCTGCAGGTAATGCACTAATGTTCAAGAGTAAAACAAAGTATCTGATAAATATCGGTATCAGCAGTTAACCAAAGCTGTAATATCGTTATTGTAAGTGAAAACGTGCTATGGGGCATCTCTATCCTTCCCCATCAGTCTTCAAGAGAGGAAAAGAGGCTACTGAAAACCCCGCCCAGAACTCTTCACCGTAAACGCCAAGTTCTCTCTGAAACCAACGGTGCGTTTTTGGCAGATACCAAAAAGTCCTTGTGAACGCAGCATTATCTGTAGTCTTATCTACTTATTGCGCTGTATGAACTCACCTCCCTCATGTTCTCTTCATCTGCAGGAGTGCTTTTGTGGTTGAAAAGATCCAGGGCCTTGGCTTGCTTGAGCCTGTGGACTTCTGCATCGTTCCCAACATGATTTCCAGTGGCCATAATCAGAAAATCTAGGCGATAATAGAAAGTAAACGCAAAGAGGTTACAGCCGTGATGAGGTTTAGACTCTTCCAGCTGCACATCAGCGTGGGGCAGTCAGACAGTCAGACAGAGATCAGGGAACATCATCGCTGTTTAGGAATATTCATGCTGGACCATGTGGCCTTTCCAGGATTCAAATAAAGCTATACAGAAGTCAGTATTTCCACAGATTTGATATAAAACAAATCTGTCATATTCATGTGAAACCGTCGGATATCGCTAGATGAAGTTTTTGCCACTACACCGTTCCTGCTCTGCTGCTGCACAACTAATGCATCCAACAACAGGATGTTTCTTGTGATGAATATCCTGTAGCCTAAGTTATCGTTATATATTAAATATATTTGAAAAAAAAAAAAAAAACATCAAATACAGCAACGTTCTCAGCAACAAATAAGTAATGCTGTCAATAATAATAATAATAGCTAACTAAAGTTTACAGCAAACGCAAAGCAAATGAGGCTTCGCTAACATAACCGCTCAATAACCGCTATCTTAACAAACTAAATTAATACGTTTCTGCTTTTTTTATACCTATATATACACATTATAAATATAGATATCTTATAAACTTATTCTGACTCCTAAACACACTAAATCCACAACACTCGACAGCTAAGCTATGCTAAGTAATCTTACACTGTCACAGCGGTGTACGGCCTTCAACTCATTTGTTAGCATGGCTGATTAGCAGGTAGTCGAGGTAAATGCAGTTTTATTATCTTCACAGAAACCCGCATCTTTCCGTTTTTTTTAAACAATCCGCATTTACTATCAGCTCAAGAAATCAGCGAACGCGGACAACTTCCCGGTCGAAACAAGTTGCTAAGCAGCGCCGGAGACAGCTAGCATTAGCATTAGCGTTAGCGTTAGCATTAGCGCACAGGACCCGCACAATAACATATGGCTGCTGCCTTGTCACCTTTAAGCCTGTTTTATACTCCACGTCCTCTTACCATTACATTTTGTAGACGTCGCTTTGTTTCTTCGGATTATTTAATCACCGCGTCCCAATGCGATATTAACCAGATGTAGATCTGCGTACAGTTAAAAAAGATTACAACTATTAAAGTGCACCAGCGCGGCCAAGTCAGAACCATTCAAATAAATACAAACTCTGTTGGTTGGGATTGTGGGATTGATCTGGAGGACTGGAGACTCCGGGGGACGCAGCGCACTTTTAGTGACATCTAGCGGTGAAAAGGTGACACTACACAGCGGGGTAGTTCAGATGTAAACAGCACGTACAGGGGTTAGACAATGAAACTGAAACACCTGTCATTTTAGTGTGGGAGGTTTCATGGCTAAATTGGTCCAGCCTG
>JAOTRJ010000009.1:18242184-18255882 GCA_028564905.1 Leptodoras praelongus | reverse complement strand
CTTTAATGTCAAGTAAAAGTTTACTTCAGCAATAAGCATATTCATGTGACGCCCAAAGTCTACCTAAAGGCATTTCATTCATCTTCACAAGTTAGGGTCAATGTTGTGGTGGGTCCAAAACCAAAAGGTTCAAATTAATCCTGGATGGGATGACAGTCTACTGCAAGATAATACACATAACATATGATACATTCACTTCACATCCTTTGTGAGCCTATGGCTAATTCACGGGGTCATTATGGTAGAGTAGGGTTAACCCTAACCCCAGTGAAATTAAGATTAAAATAGGCTGGCTATACCCAATTTTTCATTTTTCATGTTTGTGTTTCTTAAACATAAATACATTGCAAGTTTACTTATGTGTGACTCAATGCATGTTTAAAAACATGTGTTATAAAAATTGACTTGCAGTTGTTAGGGTGCTGTAATTATATTTTACCACACTGCAGTCTCCATTTTGCACTACACTGAAATGACTGGCTTGACTGTGACCATGGGTGCGACTCATAATGAGATCTATGCACCATAATGTAGTCTGACAGATTCCTGCCCTTTTTCCACCCTCACCTGCTTTGTACCATTCTTGCTCCCACTGTCTCCTGCACAGGAATTTTGCCTATTTCCATAGAAAATGAATGGGAAGTGTGACAAAAGACACTTGTGTTGGTGCAGATTGAATGCGCCAAATTTTAATGAATGCAAGTTTCATTTCTAAGGTGGCGCAAAATCAGGACATTATTAGCAGCCCTGGTGTGGCATGCTTCTGGAGGGCAAGTACTGGATCAGTAAGCAGTGAAGTGAACCTTAGCCATCTGGGAAGTATATTAATAAACAGTTTGTCTATGGTGAGAAACAATATGTATCCCCCTCATGCTCTTGTTTTCAATTCCAACACTTTCAAGATTAGCACACTGTAAATTCATCAAAGGTTCCTCAAGGTGAACTGAGCAGGTAAATCCCCTTTCCCTCAGCAAACCCCTTGCCTTCTTCCATTCAAGTGAATGGAGGTAAATTTTATTTGCGTCTGGTGTGATCACATCTTAAAATAATCAGTAAGGTATTTAGCCATTTTTACCAATCTATTTTTAGAATATGTGAGGAAACCCCAGGGGGTTCACACATAGTATACAGTAACCTGATCTTAGGATTGAATCTTAGGCCCTGGAGCTGTGAGGCAGCAATGTTACCTGCTGCATCACACTGCTACACCACCCTGTCACCAAAGAATTCACTATTGATCTCTTTGCATGTGTATACAATGGCTATCATTTTAGCAGAAAGGGTAAACAGCAAGAATGGATTGTGAATGACCCAGTAACCTCCAGATCTTAAGTTACAGCAAACATCTTTCCCTGGAGGTGTCGAAGGTGAGGGTCAATACCTTGACCTTCTCCACAACACAATTCCAATGAAATGCTGTTAACTCAAGTGAGCCACGCAGGATGACCAAATGATATCATGTACTCAGTCTTCAGCACACTCTCTTTGAAAGTGTGAGTCACTACATTAAGCAAAAGAGTGAATTACAAACATTTGAAATCAAGAAATGGGTATTTAAAACATTGCAATAAAAAATTATTTAGCTGAACATCCAACTTTTGTCAAAGTACCATAGCCCTGAGGCATTGATGTAACATTTAGATAAACATCATCTACTGGGCAATCAGTGTCCACTCCTGGAAATCAGTTTAACGCCATGTGTCTGACGAGCAAAAAATTGTACAATAAGCAAAGGAGGGGAAGTCAGACTTAAGTCCTAGAGTTTATGTCCCTCTTCATCATTGGCACCAAATGAAGCCAACGATGTCCTACTTTATCCTCACATAATCTAAACAGAAACTGTTTTGAAAAGGCAAAAGGAAACAGTTGCCTGGTCCCCATTTATAATACGTCTGGCTGCATCCTGAGATATCCAAGCAGCAGTAGGAACACAGCTACTGGGGGAAAAAAGCACCATTGCACAATAGCTCAAGATGACTATGAATGATCAGGTCTTAGATGAAGAATTCTTAAACTTAAGATGCACTCTTTAGTTTCTTAGTTTCTGATCTTTAACTGACTTAAATGAAACATAGTGAGTATAGGATGATCTAGGGATAAAAGAATTACTTCTGAGCATGTAAAATGGACACTTTGCTATAAAAAAAAAGTATACAAAGTGTTTTGTATGTAAATATACTGTACATTGTAAACAGAGTGTGAATTACCCCATCACAATTGGGGGGTACCACTATCATATCAGCCAATTATGTATTTCTTTTCACAGTAATAGAAAAAATATCGTACCCCCAAAAACTTATTTTTTTGTCTCATTGGGGGATACTGGGTCTTCATTGGGGGGTATAGTATCCCCCAGTACCCCCCGTAATTCGAACTATGATTGTAAATTATTTCATGGTTAGTTGTTGAGTACAAACTAAATAATACTAAATCAATAGCCTATTCTTATCTTGGTAAATATCTTGAGATTGGCATATTGAGATTTTCTAGTATATTTCTCTGCTATTAGAAAGATTAGAAGAAAGTTCTTCAAGATTTATTTGGTTTGTCCTTTGAACCCTTAATTTTGCTGTATAGAACCCTGTGGCAGAAGAGTTTCCTCTGAGGAAAACGTTAGAAACTAAAATAATAGCCGTGGTATTAGAATTCATCAGTCTTTTTTTTTTTTTTTTAGAAATATTATAATTTCATACAGACGTACGTTTTCTATGAAAGTAAATATGAGAATGGGCTCAGAAGGGCCTCTAGCGGAGAGACCTGGGCTCTGTACAATACAGCGTACCGTTAATTGGTTGTCAATATTACGCCACCTATATGATAACCTGTGGCAAATGACGGCGTTCTACAATTTAGTAGCCCACGACAGTTTGAGGTTTTGGTCATAGCTGTTCATTTCCGCTGTGGGTTTGCGGGAATGTGGCGCGTCTCTCCTTTCCCCCTGAGCGCCTTCCAGACGGCGCTGCGCTCTGTGAGGTAAGCGGACCTCCGAGCCTCTGATTGGCAGAGACGCGCGCTCAGGAATGTCATGAAACTATTTAAATGGCACTTTGTCCTCTCCGGCGAGAGATTTTGAGCTGCTTAACACGAGAGAAAAGTTACCAAGTGGACAGCAAACCAGCATATTTGAAAGGCGTATAATCGGAATTACCAGAGTTGTTGGACTATACTTATTTGTTTGGGTTTTTTTTTTTTAACAAGGAAACAGGTACGATTTACCTTTGCTTTGAATCATTTCCTAAGAATTGCCTACAATAGCTCACCAAGGTCCAATATCATTTGAATCATTTACCTTTATGCTTATGAATGCTGTTTACAGGCAGAAGAGGAGAGGCTCTGCAATGAAGTTAACAGGAATATTTTTATTAGTGATGCTTTGGAGCTGCGAGAGCGCCAGAGTGGCAGGTGAGTGAGTGACCGACATCCCTGCAGCTAGGAAAATCAACTAACAAAAACAATTAGTGGGGGGCATTTCAGAAGAAAAAACACACCACACTTCGTAAATGAATATAATAAACAATTACGCACGAGCAATTAGAATCGAGACAAACATATCACTCATCTTTTGCTCTCTGACTTTAGAAAGCAGAGACGACAACAGCGTGTTCGACTTGTTCGAGCTCGTTCAAGTGCCTAAGAAGAACCACGGGGTCATGCTCGTGAAGGGTGACGACCCGTACAGTCCCGCATACAAGATCCTGAACCCGGACCTGATCCCGCCGGTCCCCGAGGGCGCTTTCCGAGACCTGGTGGACTCAGTGCAAGCGGAGCGCGGCTTCCTGTTCCTGGCCAACTTCAAGCAGGCGCGGCGCACCAGGGGCTCCTTGTTCACCGTGGAGAAGCGCGACGGCTCCGGCACCCTCTTCGAGGTGGTCTCCAATGGCAAAGCCAACACGCTGGACATCGTGTTCGCCACGGAAAACAAGCAGCAAGTGGTGTCCATTGAGGAAGCGGAACTGGCCACTGGTCACTGGAAGAACATTACGCTGTTCGTGCAGGAGGACAGGGTGCACTTCTATGTCGGATGTGAGGAGGTGAACAACGCCGAGCTGGACGCGTCCATCCAGAGCGTGCTCACTCCGGAGACGCCAAGCGTGGCCAGCCTGAGGATCGGCAAGGGAGCTGTTAATGACAGATTCATGGTAAGGCATGACCCCCGAGATAGTGTGGAGAGTTATGCAGTAAATATATTTATGCAAGCATATATTGTCTTGGTCTGTCTGTTCATTGCTGACTTTGCTTCTGTCCTTAGCCTACTTACTTGCTTTTTCTTTCAGGGTGTGCTCCAAAACGTACGATTCGTGTTTGGGACCACGCTGGATGCAATACTGAGAAATAAAGGATGCCAAAACTGTAAGTCTGTAGTTACTGCGCTCTTGCTTGTGCACTGCAGCGCCGCCTTAATGCGCGCGTCTCATTAAAACAACCGTCTCAAGGGCAAGGCCATGTCACCCTCCAACACTGCATACTTACCCATATGCCGTTAAAGCTATTAAACGTACACAATGCATATTACTTCCAGTTATTTTAAAAAATAAGATTCAACTTAATCAACTCTTATTTTAAGGAATGTTGCTGTTCAGCTGTGAAAGACTTCAGGAGCAGTAGTGTGTTTTCTATGTACATAATGGCTAATATTTAGAATATCAGATGTAGGGCCAATTTGAAGCAGAGTATACAGAACTACATTGAGTAAACACTGGTAGTACTGTGGCTTGATTACTGTATACCTTCTTATACATTAAAATGAATGAACTGAAATATTGCTGTGTTACAGCTGTTACTGACATTATAACCTTGCACAATCCGGTGAATGGATCCAGCCCAGCTATCAGGACTGATTTTACTGGCCACAAAACCAAAGGTAATTCACATCTTTTCTGAAAGGGCATCTGTAAAAAGAATATTCCAACAGGTCTTTAAGCATGGAAGTCTTACTTCAAAGCCAGTGTCTATAACTGTATCTTTCCCTGGTAATAGATTTGCAGATGATTTGTGGCTATACTTGTGAGGACCTGACCAGCATGTTTAAGGAACTAAAGACCCTTGGTGTAATGGTGAAAGATCTGACCGACAAGCTCCGCAAAGTGGTTAGAATTTTTTGTTGTTGTTTGCTTGTTTTCCTGATTAGACATTTTAATGCTTTTTAAGTAAAAGCTTTAATACATTTGAAATAGGGTTAATTATTCATCTTTTATTAAATGCACTGTATATTAGAATAATATGTTCTTATAATACATTAGATAAGATGTATGTATGTAGATAAGATAACTGATAATATCACACACACTGATATTATTTGAATTTATTTCCTAGACAAATGATAACCCTGTGCTTGGTGGAAGCCTGGGGATCCATTCTGGTGTCTGTCTCCACAATGGTATTGTGCATAAAAACAAGGAAGAATGGACAGTGGATGACTGCACTGAGTGCACTTGCCAAGTAAGGAGACGTTTTGGAGCATATTCCATTCAAAATTGCAATAGACTCCAGTGACTGAGATGGATAATTTACTTTGTAATCAAGTTTAGGAACCCCTACTCCTATGGCAAATGTCCACAACTTGTACCAATAAAAATGATCAAATTTTATTACACAGTCTATACAGTCCTTTACAAGTACAACTAGGAACTTCCCATAGGGCTACCCAGTTGTTTAATTTAACAATCCCATGTTACCAAGCTTATATCCTTAAGTTCCTCTTACATTTGCTATATGTTTTCATGCATGTTTTCCTATTTTAAACATCTGACAAATTTTGTAGTTCTCAACTTTGCCAAATTCTACCTATCTTATGTTCACTATAAATGGTGTCATTTATTTCTGACTCTATGTCTCTCTTGATTAATAATGTGTGTATGGTAATTGCAGAACTCTGCGACAGTGTGCCGTAAGATTTCCTGTCCCTTGCTTCCTTGCACCAATGCAACTGTTCCTGATGGTGAATGCTGCCCCAGATGTGGAACTCGTAAGCACAGTTTAAAAAGAAAACATTAAACAATATTACAGTTCTAGTATATCAGCATTTTTTTTAAACAAATTAAATATTTTTAACTGAAAATGTAGTAAAGAATTTGATTGACTTGTTCCTATAAATTTAGGATCTTTTTTTTTTTTGCCAGACCCACAGGCACACATCATGTGTTATCATAACATTCTGGCAAATTATGTAATTTGATGGAGTTATTTGTGTCTCTAAATCACCCCAAAAATTTGGTAATAGCCTTAACTGCTTAAGAGATTGAAACTTGGTGTTAGAATTTGGCCAAAATAAAAAGCTTTTTACTTTACTTTACTCTACTTTATGTGTAGAAATCCACATTCTTCTATATTTTAGCAGTTTAAACTGATGTCATTTTTACATATATTAATAAATTCCATTAATTACCTTGGAAGAAAATTCAAAGGTGTTTACTGTGTATGTGACATATACTGACTTTTGCCTCACAGTCCAAGAATGTGGTTCATGCCAGGCTTCCCAGATCTTGTCTGTCTTGAGAAACCTAGGCTGAATTGAGACCATTAGGGACCTGCATTAAAAAGGTTTTCTCCTCTTTGCTGCTTTGGAAAGAGGGAATAGCTCTATTGTCTCCCTTTCCTCTCCTTCAATAGCCAGTGACTATGCTGAGGATGGCTGGTCCCCCTGGTCTGAATGGACTCATTGTTCTGTGTCCTGTGGAAGGGGCATTCAGCAGCGTGGCCGCTCCTGTGACCGCATCAATAACAACTGCGAGGGCACATCTGTGCAAACGAGAGACTGCTACCTCCAGGAGTGTGACAAGCGCTGTGAGTTGTGTTCCAGCAATACAAAAGCTTTTATTTTGCTGAAAATGTAGAAAATAACCATCCTCTAAATTTTGCCTCTCATTAATCTTTCTTAGTTAAGCAAGATGGCAACTGGAGCCATTGGTCACCATGGTCCTCTTGCTCAGTTACCTGTGGATCAGGAGTTATCACACGTATCCGCCTCTGCAACTCTCCTACTCCCCAGCTAGGAGGAAAAGAGTGTCAAGGCCAAGGCAGGCAGACTGAGAAATGTGAGACGTTGCCATGTCCAAGTAAGTGTGATAATCAAACAATTTAGTTGGTATTTAGCAGTTTGAGGAATGTACTAGCCAAGAAGGTTTATTGCTGCTTGTTCAGTGAGCCCATCTATTTGTTTAGTCAATGGTGGTTGGGGGCCATGGTCACCTTGGGATACCTGTACAGCAACCTGTGGGGGTGGTGTCCAAAATCGCAAACGTCTTTGTAATAGTCCACCACCCAAATACAATGGCAAAGACTGTGTTGGTGATGGAAAGGAATCTCAGCTGTGCAACAAGCAAGCTTGTCCTATTGGTGAGTGCCCATGCTATTCACATGCTCATTTACAAGAAGCATCCTTGTAAATATGATTAAACATCTTTAATTCTTTCCTGTTAGATGGATGTTTGTCCAATCCCTGTTTTGCTGGAGCCAAGTGTACAAGCTTTCCAGATGGGTCTTGGAAATGTGGGAAATGCCCAACAGGTTACACTGGCAATGGCATTAATTGCAAAGACATTGATGAGGTGAATAACCTTTAAAGAAGCATCTTTCTGTAACAACAAATACATGAGGCTTTTTAGGAAAAACTAGTTTTCTCTTAACAGTGCAAGGAGGTACCTGATGCTTGCTTCGAATTTAATGGCGTCCATAGATGTGAAAATACAGTACCTGGCTACAACTGCCTGCCATGTCCTCAGCGCTACAGTGGTCCACAGCCATTTGGCCGTGGAGTGGAGGAAGCTGCTGCAAAGAAACAGGCAAGTAGCAAAATCTAGTGTATTGTACAGTCACAGAAAACATCTTGGTATAGAATGGCCTTTTGACCTGCCCTATTTCCAGGTGTGCACACCTCGCAATCCCTGCCTTGATGGAAGTCATGACTGCAATAAGAATGCCCGCTGCAACTACCTTGGCCATTTTGCTGACCCCATGTTCCGCTGTGAGTGCAAACCTGGCTATGCTGGGAATGGATACATCTGTGGAGAGGACACAGATCTGGATGGCTGGCCTAATGCTGACCTGGAGTGTGTGGAGAATGCTACCTATCACTGCAAGAAGGTTGTGCAAAACATATGTATCAGTTAAAAATATAAGCGCAATACCAGTGGCTTTTATTTACTATTTTCACCTTTTTCTAACTACAGGACAACTGCCCAAACCTTCCAAATTCTGGTCAGGAAGACTATGACAAGGATGGAATTGGTGATGCTTGTGATGATGATGACGATGATGATGGCATTCTGGATGACAGGGTAACATACGCTTGTTTTAATATTCCTAGGGCTAAGACATAAACTGCTTGTTACTGTGTCCAAGAAAGAATATATATAATGTACAATCCATGAGTGGCTTTTTAATTGGCTCACTGATTGGGCAAAGTAAGTACTAATTGTATAGAAAGACATTGTCCCTTTTTCCTGAGCCAAAACTCAAAGTCCAATAATGAGGTACCACTTTAAAGGCCATCAGTATATCCTGTTAATTCCAATATTACTTTTATTCTCAGTTTTAGACTGAAGCTCAATTTTACTGACCTACACAGCTACAAAAATCCATACCTCCTTCATAAACCCATATAAAATGAATAACCTGATTTGTAATGCTTTTTAAGCTAGCCTTCATCCAACACTTATGCCTTTATGATCTTTTTTTTTCCAAACAGGACAATTGCCCATTCGTATTCAATCCCAGACAGTATGACTATGACCGGGATGATGTCGGTGACCGCTGTGACAACTGCCCATACAATAGCAACCCTGACCAGACTGACACAGACAATAATGGTGAAGGTGATGCATGTGCCGTGGACATTGACGGAGATGGTAAGAAGATTGATATGCAGGCCAAGTTAAATTGAGCATATTTTTGAACATGATATAAAACTGGAGTTTTTGCTTCCTCAGGTATTCTGAATGAAAAGGATAACTGTCCTTATCTGTACAACGTGGATCAGAAAGATACCGATCTGGATGGGGTTGGTGACCAGTGTGATAACTGCCCTCTGGAGCACAATCCTGACCAGGTATGCATCAGAGACAGCAACTGATAAAGCTCTTCTTGTCTATAATGTATACTGATCCATCTGTTATTCATCTCAACCTCACTGCCTGACTCATATGAAAATCCCAATATGTAGCTGCATTATAGAGGTTTTCATCATATTATATAAGGTTGGAGTAAATCCTTTTTAACTTAGCACACAATACAATTACTCAGAAATAAGGCTTTTGAAGGGTAACTACTAATGGTGAACAAGTCCGCAGGGAAAGCAGGGAGGTGGTTATTAATGGGGAATGGATTTGCTAGTGAGTTTATACATGCCCTATTGGCACTAAATCCCTGAAGATCACACCTGTCCCATGGTTAAGTGAGGATGAGGAATGCATGCATGTGGAACAGAGTGAGTACTGTATGACAAGTTCCAGGGACTCCAGAGACTGCTACAAGCCTAGGAGGTTGTGGCTTATCAGATAGAAAAGCACAGGCAAATCTAAGCAATTTAGATTGTACTTAGGGATACTTGGACCTGAAGAGAGATTAACAAAAATATTTTCATACATTATGATTGCTAATTTTATTTTAACACTTGTTATTGCATTTGATTCACAGCTTGATACAGACTCTGACCGTGTAGGAGATAAGTGTGACAGCAATCAGGACATTGATGAAGATGGTCATCAAAACAACCTGGACAACTGCCCTTACATTCCCAATGCCAATCAGGCTGACCATGACAAAGACGGCAAAGGAGATGCTTGTGATTATGATGATGACAATGATGGCATCCCTGATGATAAAGATAACTGCAGACTGGTATTCAACCCAGATCAGCTGGACTCTGATGGTTAGTATTATTAAATGTAAAGCTGAATTATTGCTTTCTTTCCTAAAATATTTTTCTTTCTCACGTGTGCATTTTATATTTTTCTGATGATTTATTTTTTGTGTGTCTAGGTGATGGACGTGGTGATGCTTGTAAGGATGACTTTGACCAGGACAATGTTCTGGACATCTATGACGTCTGCCCAGAGAACTTTGACATCAGTGAGACTGACTTCCGCAAGTTCCAGATGGTGCCTCTGGATCCCAAGGGCACTTCCCAGATTGATCCTAACTGGGTAGTCCGTCACCAGGGGAAAGAGTTGGTTCAGACAGTTAACTGTGACCCAGGCATTGCTGTTGGTATGTTATAACCTCATAGCCTTGCTGGATCAGCATCACTACTAATTAAGAAATCATTCTGACCAGTTTTTTGTGTTCTTCAGGTTTTGATGAGTTTAATGCAGTGGACTTCAGTGGAACCTTCTTCATAAATACAGAGAGAGATGATGACTATGCAGGATTTGTGTTTGGTTACCAATCCAGCTCCCGCTTCTATGTGGTGATGTGGAAGCAGATAACTCAGACCTACTGGTCTAGCACACCCACCAAGGCACAGGGATACTCAGGACTGTCAATCAAAGTGGTTAACTCAACCACTGGACCAGGTGAACACCTAAGGAATGCCCTTTGGCACACTGGGGATACTCCCGGACAGGTAATCAAAGTTATCATGGTGCCATTTCAAATATGTCTTCAAGGCTTTACATGAGCATGGTTTTTATAGTTCTATTGCTTATTTTATGTAGGTCCGCACTCTGTGGCATGACCCTAAGAATGTTGGTTGGAAGGACTTTACAGCTTACAGATGGCACCTGACTCACAGGCCAAGAACAGGACACATAAGGTACTGTTTAAAGGATCCAAACAGGCCACTCCAAACATTATTTAAAGGAGATTTTGTCTCAAAATATCTCTAAAATGTTACATTGTATGTCTGTGCTATTATACTGAATGTATATGTTGGTTTGCTAACACAAGTTTTTTATTTATGTTTTTTTTTTTAATGTAGGGTTGTTATGTATGAAGGAAAAAAGATCATGGCAGACTCTGGAAGAATTTATGACAAAACATATGCAGGTGGACGACTAGGTCTTTTTGTCTTCTCTCAAGAGATGGTATATTTCTCAGACCTTAAGTATGAATGCAGAGGTATGGACAATCACATTGTTAAAACAAACTTAGTTCACGATTTTCATGTGCTATTTACATATTAGACATTTATTGTTTCCATTGTACTCTTTTTTCACAGATGCATAATTGCACAGGCGGGTTTTTTGGAAGATGGCACCTTTCTCTGTAATTAAGAATATGTATTCCATGCAAAGTCCAGGGACAGATTTTCCACTACTTTTTTTCTGTGGCATGCACTCTGGTAGGCCATCAAGTGGATTTATGGCAACCAATGCTGGTTTGGACAGAGCTAACAGAGCTGACTGGAGATTCAGGACCCCTCCACCAAAACCAGTTAGAGCAGGAAAAAAAGCCCCCAATTGCTTTGCTCAGACTGAAAGACCAATTTCTAAATAATCCTTATTCAAATCTGTATGGAAATGCCTCCCTGCAGACAGCTATGCACTTGAGTACCTTCTCTTCTGCCTTCATTTTTCGCTGAGTGGATATCAAAAGACAAGATTAAGTCTTAGTCTTTAATGTGTCCAGTATAGGACAACTTGACAATGGGGACCTTGAACAGACTTTAAACAGGGTATAGAGAGTTTATCATGCTAAGCCAACTTAATAATTAGCAACCCCCTAACAAGCAGATTTAATGTTCAACAACAAAGAACTAACATCTGCACCAAGACCCTCAAATTAAATTGAGCCAAATGAGTTTAAATTGCATAACAATGCCTCAAATAAAGTTTTAGTTAATTCCTAAATGAGTGGACATGGAGAACCAAACATTTCAGATAACAAAGGGGAAGAAATTGTGACTTTTTAACACTAAAGCTAAAATTGAAGAAAAAAAACTGTATTGAAACTATTGAAAATAAACAGCTCTTTACAAAAGATTTTTTTTTAAAGAAAAGCACTTGGGAAATATGGGTAGGAGCTAAGATGATGGGCTATGGATTCTACATTATTCATTGGTCTATTAATAAATAGCAGTCATGGTTGTTTGCTGAGGACATTCTAATGTTATACAGAAAAAATTGGTGTAAATTGTGCATCATTCATAGAAGAATAATATATACACACAAATTCAAATTCCTAGGACAGACTAATGCAGTGTCACTGCCTACACACTCCATTATGCCTTATCTGACCACATTCATAGATCCCAAAAGGGGAGATCTTTGAAATAATGTTTGACCTGTGTGCCTTTTTCCATGGAAAAAGAGAGATTAAGGAAAACTTTGATGTACAAATATTACCTCAAGACACTCATCAAATTTGATCAAATAAAACCTATTACTATTTTTATTATGTTTAAAAAAGCAAATTGGTCAGTTATTGCTACTGTAGCACAAGCTGTAAATAGTATTACATTCCTCCTCAAGAAGAATACAGCCTCTCATTCATTTAATAAACAAAAGTTTAAGTGTTTTGTTTCTTTTTTTTTGTTCTTTTAGTGCTTCCAGTGTCCAGTACTTTTTTTAACAGATAAATTATTGTACTGTTTGTTGTCTGTAAAACCATGTTTCATATGAGAATACAAGTGTATGTGTGTGTTTGTGTGTGTGTGCATGTGTGTGTGTGCGCGTGTGTGTAGAGGGAGAGAGAGAAATGCTATTTAAATAATTTATCACGGAATGCAGCCTCAGGGGGCATTTCCATCTGTATAAATGGTTTGCACACTGACGTGAGGATGTTCTGTTCTTTATTGTTTTTACCTTTTTTGTGTAAAACTAGCAGTGCTTGTCTGTAAACATTTTTACTTAGGTGTACAATAAAATGCTATTTTTTATCTATAGCAAATATTTTGGTATGTACTGCAGAAAAATAAATATATTGGAAAAACTCACAAAGTGTGTATTCATTTGCTTCAGCTTTTTTGCTTCAGCAGATAATAATCAATTAAGAGCACATTCCTCAATCTTGTAAGTACATACATTTTCTATTAGTGTACTGTACTTAATAGTTTACTGCAATGGAATCATATGCATTAAGATGAGCTATAATATAACTGCATAATAAACCAGGAGTTTAAGAAGTTACAACATTTTAACAGGCTCCAAATGCGTTCAGGGCTTTAGGCAGGACACTCCAGGTTTTTCACTTCAGCCTTGCAAACCATGTCTTCTTGGACCCCACTTTGTGCACAGGGACACTGTGAGGTCATTCTATATAAATTAAAGTTTTTAATTTTGTGGCAACAGTTTGGGGAAGACCCACATAGGGGTGTTATGGTCAGGTGTACATATACATACGTTTGGCCATATGGTGTATGGGGTTAAAAATTAAA
Source organism: Leptodoras praelongus (assembly GCA_028564905.1). Taxonomy (NCBI): domain Eukaryota; kingdom Metazoa; phylum Chordata; class Actinopteri; order Siluriformes; family Doradidae; genus Leptodoras; species Leptodoras praelongus. The sequence goes on along the minus strand of JAOTRJ010000009.1, from coordinate 18,242,570 downwards.
AAAAATAAATAAAAAATGCTCAAAGGGTTAACTTTTTAATTTCCAACACGTAGTTCTTTAAGTGACAACCTGTCCTTTTGAGGAATGTGTGGAATGTGTGGCCAAAGACCCCCTTCTGACTAGATAACCTGAGTCTCTATCAGTCCCTTAGGAGCATTTTGGATTTACACAACCCAAGTCCAAGAGATCTAGTGCTCCTTGACCAAGTACAAGTCCATACAGTAAATGAATATATTGTCATGGCCAAAGATGCAGGAGACCCTACACTGTACAATTCTCAAAGTTCCTGGAGCATACTGTCCGTCAGTCATTATCTGTACCGCTTATTCCCAGTTACGGGGTCACGGGGGAGCCGGTACCCAGCCGGCAACTCTGAGCGCAAGGGC
>JAOTRJ010000009.1:18229303-18240997 GCA_028564905.1 Leptodoras praelongus | reverse complement strand
GCCCCACCCGGGGATCGAACCCGGGTCCTTCTTGCTGTGAGGCGACAGCGCTATCCACTGTGCCACCGTGCCGCCCCCTGGAGCATACTGATTATATGATTCCAAAATATACTTGTTCAGTTTGCTTTGTCCTCATGTACTTGGAAGGATGACTAAGTAAAAGCATGATGCATGACTGGAACATGTTAACCATCCTGAATATCTGAAATAAATTTTTTTTTTATATTAATATTATTTCATGCTGTTGGGGGCAGTGGCAGCTCAGTAGTTTAGGACTCCTGGTTGCTGCTGAGAACAGTCTGCCACTGTTGGTCTGCCTTGAGCAAGGCCCTTAACCCTCTGCTCACCCCAGAAACTGGAGGTGGAGGGATCTTATACTGCCGGTCACAAGTGTGGTTAGTGGGGTGGGGGTGGGGAGGGGGGCATGTTTGCATTTGGAAGGCCATCTGGAGTTAAAACCTGTTCCAGATCAAAATACTGACCCACTGTGGTGACCCCAAGAATGGGAGCAGCCAAAAGAGAAAGAATTTCATGCTCTAGTCACTAGTTTCTAGTTTCTTGTACTCATTTAAATCTTTAGCCAGTTAAAAAAATGTCTGTTATCCATAACATAACACAGAATGTTTCAGTTACTTTATAAGAAAGAACTGAATCAGGTTTAAATTGTGTTCTTACTGCAATCAGACTACACCAAGGTTCACTTAGAAGTGGAGAATACCTCCCACAAACAGTCTTGGTCTATACCTGGCTGTGTTTACAGAAGCCCAGAGAACCATACAAAGGGAATAAACACACCAAGGCTTGGTTGAAACAGACTAAATACTGTATATGTTGAGGGGAACTATTTACCATTTCAAGTTATTATTAGATAATTCACATAGTCGGCCTTATTTCTCCCATTACAAAAGAGCATAGCCTTGCATGGCGAGCAGATGGTATATTCCACCTGGGTCTGGATCTGATGTATATAGAGGACTATATATCCCTTCTTTACTCCAGTCTCTGACTTCTGGTGGAAGGCTTCCTCCAGATTTCTGTGCAGGCCACTTGAGTTTTTCCACACCAACCTTGGTAAACCGTATTTATTTATAGCATTTTGGCAGACGCCCTTATCCAGAGTGACTTACATTTATTTCATTTACACAACTGTGTACAACCATATCTTTTACGGACCTCACATTGTGTGTGTGGGGCATTGTCATACTGGAACAGGTTTGGGTCACTTAGTTCCTCTAAAAGGACATGTTAATGCTTAATGGTATTCTATGCAGTATTGAAAAGCAGCATTTCACTAATAAACACATTTCAGAGAGGGAAAGTGTGGCTGTATAATCTATATTGCCATTAAACTTTCATCATGGCAGCAAAGTGAGTATTTGATACAAACTGAGTGAGGACAACAAAGAAGCAGAAAACTGTTCATGTACTATTTGTTTTGCATGTCTGCCCACCTTTTCATCAGCAGACAAAGAAATGTGGTATTTTGAGGGCCTTAATCAGAGTTAAGTGAGAATTTGACAGTCCAAGTACATCAGCAAAACAGCAAATGCTAGTGTTTCACTATATTGCTTTTATGAGGTCTCATCTGTGAAGCCCCCTTTAACCACAATGGTTTTGAAATACTCACATCACTCCTGCAAAACCACTCAGCATGTCAGTAACAATTCTCTTCTAAAATATTACAAATTATAACTTACCTATAGACCACTGTATTCAGTAACTACAGTAGCCGAGTTTCTACTTTTTGCATTTCGCCAAATATTGATACTGAATATTTTTATTGGTAAAATGGCACAATGTTAGAGCTCTTTGATGATGTACTTTCTATTAGTGTGCCATGCATCAGTGAAGGGAAGTCTGAGGCGACAGTAAACACAAACAGCACCCACAGACAACTCCACACTGTCCTCAGGGATGTGTGAAATACCAGGCTTCCCTGCCACATACATAGATTCTCTTGTTGAGTGATAATTTTCCAATGACACTGCTGAAAAAGCACCAATATTTGTATCTAAATGATCTAATTTTTTTTTCCTTTTAGGGTCAAGCGCAGTTAATGTGGTAGAAATACTGATCTAATGATAATAAAATACATTTATTCAATAATAATCTATTTATTATTTCATATATGAATTAATAGCAAATCAGATGTTTTCCCTGAATAGTACAGTGAGACTAAATACAACTGAAAGCCTGGGTACAGTTTCAGCAGCTTTAAACACTGGAGCAACCAGTGAGATGAAGCACACTCATTCTGATTTGACAACTGTGTACCTGTATTTTGTGTCATTTAATCATATTACAAGAGATGCTTAGGCTCATCCAAGGAAATCGTGTCTCTGACATTACACATGTTTCACATCCCCAGTGCAACTACATTTTATTAGCTTATTGATTTGCCAGGAAAAGCTGCCATAGCATTTCACTACTCTTCTATATTGCTGTATCTATTGATTAATACAACATTAGTGGTAATATAGAAATACTATCAGCTGAGCAGAAATAGTGAAATAGTAGAATTCACAGACATCTACAGATACTGGATTTCTTCCAATGTGATGCTCTGCCAGGGCTTTATTGCATCTGTTTTCAGTTCCTGCTTGTTCTTTGGGTGTTCTGCCCCAGTTTTGCCTTCAGAGTGGGCATGCTCAGGATTTTGGTCAGGTGATTGACTTGGCCATTGCAGAACATTCTACAGCTTTGCCTAAAAAGTATTTGTTTGTGTGCTTTGGGTCATTGTCTATCTGCCATATGAATTCTCATCTAATGAGTTTTTAAGTATTTGGTTGAAGCTGAACAGATTATATTATATAGATTATATAGCCCACTACAAAAGTGTTTTAATGTCTACACCGTTCACCCATTTTGGATGGAAATGCACTCAAATTAAAGCCAAATGTCTGCAGTTTGGTATTCATTATGTAACTTCAGCTACAGCATAAAGTAATAACTTTGCTAATATTTAAACATTTATTGACTGTGCCCTCCACATAACAAACTATGGCTATTGCTCTACAGTAGCAGCAAGTTAGCATGCCATTTGTGTTTTAGTGCATGCAGTTTCCTGAATGTTATTTCCCATTCCAAAACATCCAATCTCTGTCTTGGTTAGAGATGGTTAGAGTTTATGTGTCTGTGTCTACATTCATTCATCCTCAAAAATCATGATCTCAGCTCTAACATGTATGAAATGTGTTAATATGTGTTCTACTATATAGAAGGCAGTAGGTACTGTATGTTTGCAGGTCAAGACTGATATTATGTAAAATATATGTATTTTGTTTGTCTACTTAAAGTGACAGAACAAAGGCTGTTGAGCTGCAATATATACTTTCAGTGCTTTGAATGTGTTCTGCTTTGAATTAGTTTCTGCTCCATTTTCCTTAAAAATGAAATGAATGACTGAAGCCTCACTATGTTTCAAATGTAAAATGCTGGTAAACTTTTTAATGGATGGAAAAATAGTTTTTGTGCATCAGCATGTCAGAGATGGGGCTACAGCTGCCCCTAAATGTTCTTTAGCCCCACCAAATATATATACGTTATTAGTTTAAATCTTCAATCGTTTTATTTACTTTATCTTATTCAACTGTGTTATCTCTCTCCATATTCACAATATAATTAAATTTGATGCACTATGGCCCAGGGGAGGTGCTGCTGCCCAATAATGTCCCTCAAAAATGTTTGATCTGTGACCACCTATCACTCTGCACCACTTAACAAAAATACTTAACATGTTTGTGTGAGGAAGAAGCGGTCTGTGTGAGTGGAGGGGGAAGGCATTCTGAAGTCAAGGGTAATTTCAACACAAAAATAAAGAAAATACGTTATTTGAATGTCTGTTGCAAACATTAATTAATCAAAATGAAAACTCAGTGATGCACTAGTGGTAAGTACTCAGTGATGCACTAGCTTTGTGGGTCTCAGGACAGGCATCCCATGGTCATGGCTTGGAGTGAAAGATGAGAACCAATAGGTCATCATTCACACTGTTCTCTTTTGTTACTCTTAATCTTTGGATAACACCCAGTATGTGTTTTAACAGCTGTTTAAAAGACCTCAATACATATTCAGCTCACACTGACACTTGCTGCAGTACTACAATTTCACCTTTTCTCTGTTCTGATGCTGAGATACAAAGGAGCCAGTGAGTTCATGTAAGGGCGGATATTGGGTTGCACATAGCCCAATTTCATGTACACTCCTAGCAAGGACAGACAAAAAGCTCACAGAAACCAGAGCCCCAGTCCTCCTATGAATGAGCTTCTTTACTCCCTTCTGAGCAATGTTAGGAGTGTACACCTCAAACACCGCACTGAGCTAGATGTGTTGGTGATAGCAGAAACACACACATACATAGGCTGTCTCTCAATGGCACACTAAACATGAGCGCTTTGTCATTGTCGACATTTGTTGTTTACTGAAGAAGTAACAAAACTAACAGTGCATATTGGTTTCACAGAACACCAAGGCTTTTCCTGGGCTGAAACAAACACTTGTTTCATGCCACTGTTCAGCAGCATTCACTGTTCTAATTTACAGCAGATTCTCACATGGACAAGAGAATGGCACATCTTCAGAAAGTCCCCGTTTTCCAGCATGTCACAATATCTACTTCTTGATAAAACAATAATGTATTATTTTATAATATACCACATTGCTCTTTAATGCTTGATCCTGCTTGGTCAGAAGGTGTTGATTAATTTTCTGGAAAGCACAGCTCAGACAATTTGCACAATAATTGTTAGTGGACACATGTTGGTGATGATGATGCTGTACCTTTCCAACATAGGAAAAATATTAAGGTAATATTCTGAGTATAATCAAAATGTATAGTAATCTGAGTAACATGATATAGTGATATTATATGTCTTATTAACTTTATCTCAAGACTGAGATAAAAGGGAGGCTAGTGAGAGAGTGACTTTTTGTAGCTGTTACAACATAAATTATAACAGCAACTGACTTATTTGATGGGCACTTCACAAAATTAACAAAATGTATGATGTATTGTTCTTTAGTTTAAAATATAAAATGGCAAATTATTTGGGTGCTGGTAACACTTCATCTGTATTGTGAGCTATAAAGCACACACACACACACACACACCACTAGCAGTCACATCTCAGTGAGTGGATCAAAAGCTGTGTTTTTCTTTTTTTTCCACAGGTTCCCCCAGAGCCAGTGATTATCCAGCAAATTACTAGCATTCCTCACAGATCTTGCAGGCTACCTTTTAGAAACAGCAAAATCCTTATTATGAGTTGCTATGTTGTTACCCAGAGAAATGGTGCTTTTCTGAGTAATGTGCTGTATGTAAACTGCCAGGTGCCAGACTGTGGGGTTAGTACAGTAGAAAAGAAGCTAGGCAAAGTGTTGAGTGAACAGACAAGGTGCTTTAACAACACAAGTATCTGGTCATACAAAACACATCTAACCAAGATCCCCAACTTATTTATGCTTATGCGGGAATTTTTGGGTAGCACCACAGAACAAACTCTAAACGTATCTTTGTGCTTATCTGTACTTATTTAGTTAGTCCAAAATGTTTTTGTGATGTTTGCCTGTTTCTTTTACAGTGCCTAAAGACTACCAGATGATAAAGTAAGTTTTAACATTCATGTCACAAAAAAAGTATGCTACAGATTAATCAAGTAACAGAATTTCTGTGCTAATGTCTACAAGGTATGGTGTGGACTGACAAATAACATTTTAACAAGGTATACTGCAGAACAAGGTCTTATAAATGCACTGGAATGTGAAAAAAAAGAAAACAGCAACATGGATTAAAGTGTCTTCAAACGGTTGTGCACATATCATAGCAAATTTGATAATGTCTGAAAATTATGTGCATATTTGACTTGTTTTTTCATGTTATAGACATAAGAAGACATTTAAGACAAGTATATTATTGGAATCAAACTATAAAAACTATATTTGATATGACTGCCTCACAAAGTGAGAGAAACAGCTAGAATGATGTGAAATGAAATGTGCCAGTTTCATCGCCTCCTGGGATGAAATTTGGTGTAGGTCTAAAAAAAATGTGGTAGTGTTGCAGGAAGTTTACACCTTTACAAAACATGATATTGGCTAGTGAAGTACTAGGTACTACCCCACAGATTAATCATAATGGTAGCATGCCTCCATTATGAGACCAAATTGGCACAAAATGTTTACCTTTCAGCAAACTGGTTTTTGAGCTACTGCCCAAAAAGTGCTGAGTCTACTCCACTTCAGGGGTTCTAGCACGAAAGGAAATACCTAGGGACACAAACCTTATATTCTATATAGGGCTACAACCATACCAAGTGTCATGTGGATTGGTGAAGTCTGTGATATCACCATGCTTAAAAAAATGGAAGAAGGAGAAGAAGAAGAAGAAGAAAAAAACTTTTTGGACTGCCAGGTAGCTGTGGTGGTCATAAATAGTGGCAAATATGACACTTAACACATGTACATAGGTAAATAGGATACTTAAGATAAGAAAGTGTTCCTGAGTACAAAAATGACTTTATGAACAACCTTAACTCTACTGTACTCATATAATCTATCAGAAATGTTTTGTGAAGATGGCTTAATACCTTTCTAAGTGCATGAGGTTTGTCCAACTTTCTTAGGCTTTTCCTGTCACTCACCAGTACCTTATGAGCTATAATGGTGCAGAGCATCTAGTGCAATATATGTCCAAAATTACAGAGCTTTGATCCTGTGAGGGAGTTGACAGGTCCTGGGGTGCTCTAATGGCCTATACAATTATGGCATTCATCTTTACTTAATAGTGTCACTACTGCACTACTGAGACTCAGCTTACTCACGCCATGTCTTTTTAAATCCTGGGGCAATAAAAGCAATAGAATCACTACATGCACTTAATGTCTTGGCTTTCAGTTGAATATATGAATGATACTTTAAATGACCAAGGGTTTACTGAAAATATGTTGGCCATCTTCTGTCAAAAAGACAGTTTATGCCTACTACAGCTACAGTTGGTAATTACAAAATCACTCTGTCTAGAAGGCCATTATTACATTTAACCACTGCAGTTTACTCAAGCGCATTCAAAGCACAAAAGCTACTACTACACAGCTGCAAATTGCACAATGCCCTAGAATTAGTATTTAAAACATGATCCAATTACTTAATTAGTAAAGTATCACTTTATCAGTTAATCCATATAAACATCAAGTCTTTGATCTTCGTGTCAAAGAATCCATGTTTCTGTTTTATTCAAATTTTATGTTTAAAAGGTTATGTACTAGACAGAATAACTGAGCCATCATATGTGAGATCAGGCATGGGCACTGAAAATGTAGTTGCATATACCACTATGGTGTATAGAACTAAACACTGCCAGGCTGTGTGTAAAGTCTTAGCTATAGTGGACAACTTCAAATTCCTAACAGAAAATAAAGAGACTTTGCATGATTTTATTATTTTTGTACGATGCAGCACCAACTGACTAATATGTGTAGATTTTAATGCAAGCTGAACAGTTAAGTAGCACCCACTAAAAGGGATTAAAAACAGAAATGCTATGCTTGTCATTCCTAGCATATGTCTATGGCAAAACTAAACACAGATGTGCCACAGCTTACAGCTCTAACTGTACATTCACAATGGCCTCAGCATTGTAACTCAGCCATTTCATTTTCATGAGTGTTTCTGGAAGTTCTTTGAATTTACATTGAGGTTGTGCTTCTGCCACAACTCATTTAAGAATGTACAGTGTGCAGATGTACCTAGTTCTTGCACAGTCCCTCAATATTTATTTTTTTATAATTTTCTTATAAAATCGGCTCAGAACTGTCATCAATCAATTTACAGTCACACCTGTGCTACTTCCTATATGATGTAATGGGCAGAACACCACTGCTAAAGGGATCTTTGCCCATTCATCTATTCAGAAAGTTTTAGACATTGATATTCTTAGGACTGCACACTTAAATTCAGTACAGGCAACAAGTTTTAATATGGTTCAAATCCACTGGTACTGATTTTATATATATTTTTTTTTTTTATATTGTTGATTTTTTGGTGTTGATATTTTGTCAATAGATTTCGCTATATTCTCATGTTCTTAAACTTCTGACAGAGGCAACCATGTTTTGTGCTGAAATGTCCTGGTGCTTCATGATGCCATCGATCATTCTAGACCTTGGACAACTCAGCCTACGGTTCCAAAGAATAAGGGAAATGTAACAATATTTTACATATTTTATCTGAGCTTTTCCCTGTCTCTCTCTGGTATGATCATATCATGGTAAACATCCCTGGGCAAAAGAATTGGCCAGCATATGATTACTTATCAGTAATGATTGCCAAAGTCCAGGCATTTTATATATAACACACACTTTTATTTACCGATATTGCTAGGCAACAACATAAAAGGGAGGCTAAATGAATTTACAGGCTATTTGTTTTCTCAGCACCAAAAGAACAGTTCAGCATTTTCACTATACCATAAATGTGTCCAGGTGTCTGAGAGTTACACAAGCTCAGATAAGGCGGTTTATGAGGAATACTTAAAGTGAAATCTGAGCACTGGTCTAAAATAAGACTGCCTTAAGTAAACAGAAGCTTGCAAAACAAGTGAAACTTGGGAGGCAAGAGCTAATAATCTAGAAGGATTTCAGCATGTCATATCTGACACAATTCTAACAGCTATGCTACACATCCATCAACAGTTGTGTCTAATCCACCTTCCTTTATTTCTGATATGTTGACATTGGATATGCAACCTCAACACCACATTAAGGGGGAAAACAGGAGCATGTCTAATTTGTATACAGCTGTATCATGTTTCCCCTAATCCAGGTGTGCAGACTTATAAGGTCAATGTGAGTGTGGTGTCATTATAATTCTTCTCTTATCACAGAAGGAGTTGGTTTGACCAATGGTTCATTTACAACTGAGGACAGAAGGAAAATTAGCTATAGTATGGTTTGAACAACTCCAAACTCATAACAAGCACTAGGATTTTCATGTAGGGACTGAAAGAGACTGAAAGCTGAAGCCTTTGTTAAATAAATTTTGTAAGTGAAGCCATGTTTTCTAAAAGCAACCATAAAAACCAGGAAGAAGTAATAGACACAAAATCCATCCTCAAGCCAGATCTGCCTATCTGCAGACCTGTAAGATTGCATTGTGCATGGTGGTGGTAGAAGGGAGTGTTGTAGATGGGGTATAGACAAACAGTAGGCAGGATGAAGAAGAGTCCAGAAAAACAAGGTCTAGACTGTGTTTATGTTTTCCTGCCCTATTCTTAAGACACATTTACAGTCAAATGGAGCTGCCATGTAAGTTGGGGGAAGCCCTCACTGGCCCTGATGTTTCCTATAATTACAGCCTGGGCATAGAATAGGACAACTATGTCAAACCCACATGTCCAGCAGAGGAGCAAAAGAAGTGATTACCTACTTTGTGGAACAAAAGGTCATGCTCGACAAAATTGACGATAATGAGTTCAGGAAATAATATGTAAAAAACTATTATTTAGATGAGATAATGACAGCATAGTACTGAGTTTTATATATATAGCAAAGGCTTTGGTATCTGGGTATCAGAATTCAGAACATCTCCTCCAAAGTTGTTTTAAAAGCATTTACTGAGGGGGTAAACCACCTTGGTCTTGTTTCTAATCTATTTCATGGTGACGATGTGTTACATACATACATATTCATACATACGTTTACTGGACAGCTCTTGAGCTCTTAAGAAATGACCTAATTTCTAATGTCACAATGGCAAAACAAAGTGGCTTACAACAGGTCATTCCACAAGGTTTACAGACATTAATAAGGTTCTCAGTCACACACATTATGTGTTTAGAAACAGTTCCTGCTGCACACTGGAAAGATTAAAGGTTTTGTGTAATCAGTAACCAGACTGGAGAGTTATGGAGATTATAGCTGGGGAAATAACAAAAACAGAAAACAGAAAACCAGCCAGAAGGAAACAACAAAAAACAGAAAACACATGACTAATAAACAAAGGGTAACTAGACTAGGCAACAAGGGCAAATGCAAGAAATGACAATAACACCAATAATGCGAAGGCAAAAGCAAAGAATCGGGAACAAGAAAAAATACAACACACAAACAAGAAAATCAAGGCAATTTCAGAGTGGCAACAAGACCAGTAAATGGGTTGGTGTAAGGCTTTGCATTTATAGTCTGTAAGTCTGTGAGCAAAGGAACAAGACACAGGTGTCTATACTCAGGATAGGTGGAGCGTTGGGGCGGATCTGTGACAGCTTGACAGATTTATAAGAAGCAGCAAAGAAAAGGAACATTGCACACATAAATCTAAACCAAACAGAATACACAGTCAATATTCAAGTCAATACAATATCTAAACCAATTTGGTAAAAAATGGCAGATTATTGTTTTTATTTTAATTGTTTACAGAAAGAAAGTATACTAATGAGTAACTGAACTAGGGGATGATCATAGAATCTTGTTACCTAAATGTTCACATGAAAGTAACCTTTGCTGTTAACCTGTAAAATCTTTATAAGGGACCAACACAAAAAGCGAATGTCCATAGCTTCAACATCAACAAATGCAAAAGCCAGACTCCAGATGTCCTTTGTTTCCAAAACATTCCTTATTCGAATCTTGGCAACCAAGGCTTTTGGGACACACATCAACTGTGCCCAATCTCAGTGTCATGGAGTGCAGCCTATAGCTCTTACCAAGGGACATGCAGAAGCTGAGACTTGGTGTGGACAACTAAAGCAAATGATTTGACAGCTGATGGATGTGACTAACTGAATCTGTGTTCCATCCCATTTACACCATTCTACTACTGAGAACAATTATACAGCACTTGATTTGTTCATCCCTTAAGATTTGTTCAAGTGAATTACTTTTCAAGCTCTTATTCGTGACTATAATAGAAAAGATCAAAGCTATTCAGTGGTCATTTTTGACATGCAAAACACTGGAGTGAACCACTGGCAAAGCTGTGGGAACTTTTAAACTTTTTTAGTCTCTTCAAAATAATGTAGTTTTGGCTGAATCAGCTTATTTCCTCTCCAAATAGAGATCTGTTTGAACAGCATGTTCTAAAACATCCGATGAGTTGGAAAACAGATGTATACATTAAAATATGTCATTTTGGTCCCTAGTGTATTTTGGAAATAATTGTATATTTCACATTTGAGTGGTTTTGTTTCTTGACATTTGACCAAAATAGTCAAGTCAAGTCTGGGTGAAACATGATTTCATCTTGCTTGGTTTCTATTCTTACCTATCTGACCATGGAATAATGATAAATAGTGCCTCATTTTAATGAGAGGGTCATACTTAGCTGACCACGATTATACAGTAGGCCATAGCTTTTTACGTAAACATCTGGTTTAAGTGGAAAGGGGGAATCTCTACTTTATTTAGCACATCCGTTTAGCAGCATTACTTATATGATTGAGGCCACCAGCAATCTTATGATATTTGCAAAATGTGTTATTCTGTTCAAAAATACCGGTAAGCTCTGGAAAAGTGTGCAAGTGTTCAGCAACTGGTGCATATCTGTGCCTACCTTGAAAATAAGAGTGCAATTAAAATTGCTTTCTGATAAAAGAGCCAATGCTTTGAAATTCTGAAATTTCTTTACTTTTTTTGCCAAAGTCATCAATATTAAAACAATAAAAGGCTTGAACTACTTCAGTTGTGTGTAATGAATCTAAAATAT
>JAOTRJ010000009.1:18216905-18228541 GCA_028564905.1 Leptodoras praelongus | reverse complement strand
CTCAAATAGGGCTATTCACTGTATACCAACTCTACCTCTTCACAACACAACTGATGTCTCAAACACATTAAGAGGGCTGAAACCCATTCCAGGTGACTACCTCATAAAGCTGACTGAGAAAATGCCAAGATGCAAATGCAATGCTGTCAACTAAGCAAGAGGTGCCTACTTTTAAGAATCTAAAATATAAAACATTGGTTTTTTTTTGTTTACTAAATAATTCCATATGTATTTCTTCATAGTTTGCGTGACTTTAGATGAGTATTAATCTATAATCTGCAGAAAATTCTAAAATAAAAAAAGAAGAAAAAAGAAAAAGTTGGTGTGTCCAAACTTGACTGGTACTGTACATAATCAACATCTTATACTGACAAATCCCACTTTTTCCCCTCAGTCAGATGAGAATTGTTCTCTGCATTTAAGAAAGTTTGTCTGCACATTTAGAGAACAATGTTATAATTGTGCTGTGTTAAATTTGTGTTAAATACCATTTTACAATTGTGCTACTCTCCCCATATAGTAAGAATACAGACCCTAAAATGGTACCATGTGACACTACAGTTTTAACACTGACCTCCCAGATAATAAACCATCTGAAATTCCCTTGAAGCCTATTACTAAAATAACTCCCAAAAGCAGCCCTAAACCTTCAATTTAAAGATTTGCTATGTAAGACACATCATGACATTAGTATTATGAAGGAGGAAGGAGGATTATGACCATCTTTGGTTATAAAAATGGGAAGTAGAACTTAATAATACTAAGGTCATCTTACCTTCACAGTGTGGCTTGTCTTACACTTCACCAAAACTGTGACAGAAGAATATTATTTGCCAGATGAAGTTAAGCTGACCTTCTTCCCTGGTTTGTTATACCTCATGAAAAGTTTACCTCTCACACATTTGGTCTGAGGCCTCAAACCTAGTCAGAAGAATTCAGACCAAACAAAATTATCAAAGAGCTTGGGAGGGTGTGTGAACACAGAACTGCGTCATGAAAACCCAAGAGAAAGTTTGTTCTTTGAATCACTAAAATAGAGTCATCAGTAAAGTCTGTGAAGTTTAATGGTAGATGGAAGGAAGAAGGACTGCAAGGAGCTGATGCTAGCTCAAAATCTAATTAGGCACGTTTTTAGTTAGGCATTTATTTTTCAACTCATTGTTTTGGAAGAAATTCTTAGAAACATGATTCTAAACAAGACAAGAAAGCTCACTACTCCAAACAAAGATTCAAGATACCTAATCATGCATTTCACAAAGGCACATTTAACAGGAATAAAGAATACAATAAAGTTATATAGACTGATGCTACTATTAGCTTCTGACAAAGTGTACCAGTGTGAGTTGTGTTCAGAGGACAATTGTAAGTTGACTCGGATAACGGCATCTGCCAAATGGCATAAATGTAAATGTAAGAAGTCTTGGGAAACTATACTTAAATTTCAGCTTCTTACTCATTTCAATTTTTTATATGCACAAGTCTGTCCAGCAATGTTCAACAGATTTGTTCCAAGCTCCTTGAAACCAAATCACAATTGCACTAGATGCAGAGTAATCCAAGAGTAAAATGAGACTCTTCAAGTTCAACCCTTGAGATTTGGATCCCCTGGTAAGTGAAATGTCACAGGCTTTTCCTGCATTGGTGCTGCGCTCAGGAGCAAATAAGAAAAACTTACTTATGCTGGCACACCCCAGCATGAAACGGACTGTGCATGTTGGAATAGCAACAAAAAATAGAAAGCTTAACATTATGGGAATTGCCACATGGCTGCCATATTTAAAAAGCTTTTTCTTTGGATTCATGATTTCAGAAGATGCCAGCTTCATGTTTGAAGGTTATTTCTGTCCTGGGCCACTCTTGTGATTTGTTCACCTCTTTCTAAATGTCCCACTTATCAGGGAAGTCCAAGTTTAAACTATAAAAAATGTTCAAACTAAACATGTGTGAAATGTGGTTTAAGACCACACATGTTGCCATCCAAACCCCTTCCCATTTCTATATGAAGCTTCACAGAACTGCCTCATAGCACAAATATGAGTTTTGCGCTCCCTCTGAGCTCTAAATGGTTTGTGAATTCTAGAGACCCAGAGGGCTGTTTACTGTTTTTTTACAACTATATATACAATTTTATCAATATACTGACAATGGTAAACTACACTTGGCATTTGGTTACATGTACATTTACACCATTTGGCAGATGTGCTTATCCAGAGCATTTTACAAGTGTTGTGTGTCTCCATCACTGTCTATGTCTCCAAAACTTGCTTGCTCAAGTAAGTCTAAGAAAAGATCGAAGATCTATTCAAATAGCTCTAAGAATACTATAAAACTAAAACGTGTTTTGAAATAAATTAGTACACCAATTTAGTACGGTAAGTGCCTTCTGGTAAATGAGGTAGCTCTTTTTTTAAGCATTATAGGCAAACATCAGTGTTATAAATTGTTGCCAGTTGAGGTGATATGGGACGATTGGGGGCGATTGTGCAGCTGAATTCTGTATGCAGGAGTTGGATTGTATACAGACGAAGACTTGCCAGGAGAGAATTGCAGTAGTCTAATCTTAAGCTCAATGACAAGGAATTTAATAAGCACCTGAGTGTAAAACTGGCATGACTGAGTCAGATTAGCCTATAAACAATTCTGTGTAGAATTGTAAATGACAATGAATTTGACTTGTATGTACAGTATATAGAGTCTAACATAAGCTTCACTATGAATTTAAAACATCCCATGTCCCATGACTTAAGGAATGACACACCAATGACAATTAATACCATAACACAGTCAGTAGCTGGTGCTATTCGTTTTTCCTTTCAAATTAGAGTTTCCATACAGCACAGTCTGGAAACTGTAATATGGAACACAGACAATATGGTGAAAATATCTCTTTCAGGCTTAACCTCAGCATCAAAGTCAAAATTATATAATTATATTATTGTACAACATATTTCAGTACAGGTCATAGTAATTGCTGATTGGTGGATATGGCTAGCTTTCAGCATTTAAGTGAACTTGAATTAATACTCTGTTGTGGGTACTGTCTTTGTTATATGCCATAAACGTCAGCTGAGTACACAGTCAGCTGAGAGCACAATCAGGGTAAAGTTTGACTCATGTATTTGCCAATAAAATATTTTTATAATATATAGTATTAATAATAATAAGCAAAGGCTTAATTGATCATCAGAGGCATTAGTTTAAAGCTTATGGCTATATGCAGAAACACAGGCCTCTGTTTATACAGGATAACATTTCTTTTCTTCATTTATCTTTATAGGTTTTGTTGCCTCTAATTAAAAAAAAAAATAAAATAAAAAATAAAAAATGGCATCTACATCTACACACAATAAGAAGCATGAGAAGGAAAAGAACATTTTTCTGAATTTGTGGGACTTTCATGAATACCATATTTTCATTTGTAAAGAACTCTCAACACTTCATTAATCTCTGGACTTGTTTCACTTTTTCTGCAGAACCAGTTGACTTCTATCGTGCAGGTTTTCCCTGGGTATCTCAGACGCCACTATGGCTCTCCCCCACACCACCCACAGTTCTCTCTGCCAGACCAGCCTTCAGATACAGCACCGTCTCCAAAATAGTACACCGCCCACAAGCACAGTTAGTAAGAACCTGACCACACTAACAGATGTTTCTTAATATGGGTATGAGTGAGGGCAGGGTGGTGCAGGCAGCTCTGCACCCATTTCCAGTTGAGTGTATATGGCTAACCAGTTGATACAGGCTGTCACTAATTTGCTATGATTTAAGACCAAAACACACTTGAGGACACCCCTGCACGTTTAAAAGGTTCCCTCTTTTCAAAAATCACACTGCAACGTTAGCAGAATGCCAGGGAATTAAATACTGCTAGGTTTATATAATACTTATATAAAATTAAAAACATGCAGTTTTCTGTGTAGCATTGCCACAAAGGTGACACTACATCAAAGCAAGCATGACCGATGGCTGTTCAGCTGAGATGTAATTGGTTATAATGTCAAAATTACTTTATGACATCAGACAGTGAGCATTTTAGAGAACTATACACTACACTTGCTTTGTGAGCTCATTTACAAAATGATGTGCCACCCTTAGCAGAATGCTGTGCAATCAAATGTTTGTGATAACTTGAGATGAGTCATTTACATCAGTTTTTGAACCTGCCTGAAGGTTTGGCCCAGTATCTCAATGGGATTCAAGTCAGCCATGCCAAAACTCTACTTTTGGTTCTTTTGGGTTATTTAAAGGTGGATTTAGAGGTGGTGCTTCAGATCCTGCTGTTTGACTGCTGGTTTTGTATGATATTCTTATAGTGGAGTGTGGTGATAGCTTTACACCAGGTATAACAGATCACACATCTTCCAAAACATTCCAACTTTGACTCTTCAGTCCACAAAATATTATCCCAAGTCTTGTGAGTCATCTAGATGTTTTTTGGCTATTGTGAGATGAGCCTTTTTGTTCTTTTTGGTCAGCACTCTTCTACTGATTCCATTTTTGCTCTGTGTCTTTCTTATTGTGGAATCATGTACATTGACTGTTACCGAGTTAAGTAAGACCTCCAGGTCTTTAGATCTTTAGGTCTTTAGTTCATCTGAGTTCATTTGTGACCTCCTGGATGTGTCGCCGATGCACTCTTGGTGAAATTTTGGTAGGCTGGCCACTCCTGGGAAGGTTCACCACTGTTCTATGTTTTCTCCATTTCTTTATAATGGCTCTCACTGTGGTTTACTGTGGTCTGAGAGTCTCAGCAATAGCTTTGTAACCCTTTCCAGACTTGTAGAATACTTTGTTTTGTTTTAATTTATTTTGCATCTGTATTCAAATCTCTTTAGAACGTGGCATCATGTGCTGCTTTTTGAGATCTTCCAGTCTGATTCACATTGCTAGACAGGTTTTATTTAAGTGATGTTTAGATTTACTAGGTCTGGCAGTAATCATGCCTAGATGTGGCTAGTGAAAATTAACCCAATAGACAAATGAATTTTTTTTAACTGCTTGATTTAGTAGCTAAGGGAATCACTTTTTCACATAGGGCCAGGTAGGGCTGAACAGCATTTTTCTCATAATAAATCATTAAAATAACAATTAAATCATAAAAGCAGCATTTTCTTGTTTACTTGCATTTTTTTGTCTAATATTAAAAGTAGTTTGATGATTTATAACATTCAAGTGTAACAAATTTGCAAAAAGTGAATTGGGAAATATTCACAGCACTGTATACATTTATTGATCATGTACAATATATAATAGTTAATTGCCATTTAATTAATATCTTAGATTAATATCTTTTATCCAAATTGATGCATGCTATTCTGAAGCTTTTCTGAAGATTTTTTTTATCAGAATGGAGCACAATGAATAAGGTTTTTTTTTCTGGTTCTTTAAGGTGAACCCAAAAAACTTAATCTTAAATATGGGGAAGAATGCAGTCTAAAAAATATGCAAAAAACTGCAGTGATTAAATTTAACCTATAGTTACCTTTATGTGAACAGCTCTCTCCTGGAGACAGCATTTTAATTGCTTCCAGAGGAGTTCAAAAGAATTCAAAAGTGATTACCTGTCCTAAATCCTGCCTTCCTGCTATTCTAAATGGAATGCATTGTTTTGGTGGGGTGATTTTCATTTTCACGTGGATATTGCATTGCCTGTGCATTACAAAAGTGTATGAAATAGTCAAAGTTTAGTTATATTTGATTTGTTTGTTTAGTATGGTGAGGAGATTTAACTGAGAGCAATAATGAGACATTGTCAAATACTGATCAGAGTAATGTGAAAAGAAGTGAATCTATCCTGCACTACTACTCTCATGAAATTAGGGGTTAAGATACATTTTAGGGAGCTGAAGCCAACCAAGTGCCCCAGTTAGCTGATGTATGACATGAGATTCTGGCTCCATAGTTACATTTTACAAGACCCTTTGCCTCTGTGGGCAATAATTGAACAAGGCACACTGAGGCCAACTGAACTCGAGTACTTTTGTCATAAATTGTTATATTTGACATGGTTCCTGCAATAGCACATAAAACAGCATGATTTGCTTCTTACAATAATATAGTTTAAGTAACATCTTTAATCCAGCATAATGCATTTATTAAAAGAGACACTAATGTAACTAAAGGTCTAAAAATAAAACTTTTTTTCTTTCTTTAACGTTGTGTTAATAGTATTCTATGACATTAGAATACATCAAAGTGAAACACAGAATAAAGTGAAGGGCATGTGCAACATTACCATGTCTAAAGTTCTACAATCCTGTCAGTGGCAATACGTAATTGCATAATGCATATTTAGTCTATATGCACTCACCTGCCACTTTAATAAGAACAAATGTAAACACATTCAAGCAATTATCCTGTCAGCCAATCATATGGCAGCAGTGCAATGCATATAGATACAGGTCAACAGTTTTAGTTTTATGTTCACATCAAACATCAGTATAGGGGAAAATTGATTTTAGTGACTGTGTCATGGTTGTTGGTACCAGATGGGCAAGCTGAGATATTCCAGAAACTGCTGATCTCCTGAGATTTTCATGCAAACTGTCTATTGAGTTTTTTTAGAATGCTGCAAAAAGCATTCAGTGGGTGCCAGTTCTGTGGGTGGAAATGCTTTTTTGGCAAAAAAAGGTTAGAGCAGAATAGCTTGACTGGTTTGAGCTGGGCAGAAAGCCTGTGGTATGGCTATGGTAACTCAATTAACCACTATTTACAAAAGTGTTGAGCAGAAAATCATTTTGGAACACAACACACAAAACCTGCAACTGCAGAAGACCACATCGTGTTCTGGCAGCCAAGAACTGGAATCAAAGGATACAGCAGACAGGCTCACTAAACTATACATCAGAAGACTGGAAAGACATTGCCTTGTCTTTTTATGATTTAGTTAATAAAGACCTTTGACCTAATGAGCTGCATTAAGTGCGAAAGAGCCAGTGACGCATGAAACTTGAGTCGTTCCAAAAAAAAAGTATAAAGTAACTATACAGTTTTAAATTGCTGCTGCTTCTCCCAAGTTCAAGATATTCTGATAGTAGAAAGAATGATCATATTCAGTCTTCCAACCAAAATACAATTTACATTTAAAATTTGACATGAAACATAGACCATCTGCAACAAACTGTAAGAAAAGTTGCTATAGCAATGAACTCCAAACAGCAAACCATCTTAAGACAAAATCTTTGAGATTTAAGGTGGAACATTCTTACTGTTAAAACCAGCCTCCTCTTGTTTTGCTCTTCTTTTGTTTTGCTCTGCTTTTCTTACATGAAAGTAAATAGTGAATGTATTAATTCAGGCATTCAACTTTTTATTGTTCATGCACCCAGTTGTAGGTTTAAGTTTGCTTTATTCAACATATGACCAAATTGTATCTATTTTTATATTATATCTATTGTATGTGGTATGCACAGTTAACATGTTAAATATTATGTTATAGCTCATTGGCAAATTAAATTAAATAAAATCCTATAGGACTAACTGTAGAAATAGCATAGGGTATATTCAATAAAAGTACACAGGAATACAAATCGGTTTGGACTACTAGTTTTAAAGAGCCATTAAATGGAAGGAATGGTATGGCTGTGCAGAGTAATCTGCTCACTGTTATCTTTAATGGAAAACTTATTATGCCTCTATACATCAAATAAAATTAATATACATATTGCATGGGAAGAACCCCAAAACTACTCTCTAAATTTGAATAAACTTAGAAAGTACCTTTAAGTGATATCTTTATTTGACAAAGAGCTAACATGCCATTTTAATGAGATGGCAAATGTGATCCTAAGGCATTGCTGAGACCCATACCCTGGGACATTAACAAGACAGGGGCCTCAAAAGACTTACAAAAATGCTTGAATAAGCAGTTTATAGGTCTATGAAGATTTATAATCTTGCAGTCCTGTGTGTTTAAATATGCATAGACTGCATTCATAGAACTGAGTGTGATTATTCAGGGTAACATTACTGCTGTACGCCTTTGTGCCATTTCATGTGTGAAACAGTAAATATTGAGTAAATGCACTACTCTTTCTTCTGCTGTAATGTTTGGTAGTTTTTACAAGCAGTTCACATGGTAAGAGTCACTGTTGTGACCGGGTAGGCTGGTTCAGTGGTGGAAAGCCTGACTCACCTTTTGTTGCTATGAACAAGTAAGCAGGATGGAACACCAGATGAGAAACAGCCAAGTTTACGAGAGGTTCCAGGTCAGTTAATGAGAACACACTCCCCAAAATAAATTTTTATGGGACATCACATGTTTAAAATTCCCTGGATCAACCTAAACAATCACAAAAGTAATGGCTGCACAACATGTGAAAAGAAAAAAAATGGTATTAATATAAAGTGTCTCATTATATGACATTCTTCAGAGAACAAAGAGTAAGCATACTAGAAAATATAAACTGAATAAACTGAATATTTGATATCTCTCATGGCAATATCAGAGTGGAGCCCCTAGTCAAATGTGTCTATAGAACAATGAGGCACATTTAAAGCACTTGTGCTCTTGATAAAGATGTCAGATAAGTAAATAAAATTGTTAATGTAATAAGGTAACCTGTAGATGGCAGTAATGCTGCAGTCCTAGGGTTAGAAAAGGTTTATAGTAATTCTTACTAGTGCCATCTTTGGGTATTAGTAGAGGTAAATGTGACTCTCATTAATTAATTGTTTATCTTTACATAATTTGGGCTTCCAGCTCATAAAAACCACAAAAACAGGATTTAAAAAAATAGAATACTGTGGAGAAATCAGCCCAAACTACTTCTCAGTTTTTGCAGAAAAAAAGAAATTAGGATCACATCAAATATATGTCAATCTTCAATACTTGGTTGGGAATCCCTTTGCTTTAATCACTGCCTCAATGTAACGTGGAGGTATGGAAGGCCAGATTTCCTTGATGTTTGCTGTCAGATCTTCTTTGTTGTTGGGTGTGATGGCCCTCATTTTCCACTTGAGAATACCCCATAGATTCTCCATGGGGTTTAGGTCCGCAGAGTTGGCTGGCCAGTCAAGCACTGTGATGGCAGGGAGATCAAACCAGGTTTGGTGCTTCTGGCAGCATAGGCAGGGGCCAGGTCCTGCTGGAAGATGAAATCTGCTTCTCCATACAGATCCTCAGCAGAAGGAATAATAAAGTCCTGTAAAACATTCTGTTGAAGTGACCTTGGATTTAAGAAAGCAGAGGTTACCAACACCTGCACCAGACATTGCATCCCAAATCATGACTGACTGACAAAAGCTTGGACCTTGACTCCAGAATGAAAAGCACACTTTACTTTCATCGGAAAAGAGGACCTTGGACCACTGGCCAATGGTCCAGCCCTTCTTCTCCTTGGCCCAGTTGAGACACTTCTTACGTTGGCTCAGGTTCAGACGTGGCTTGACCCGAGGAACCCAACAGTTGTAGCCCATCTCCCGGATGCGTCTAAATGTGGTGGTTTTTTAAGCTGTGACTCCTGCTTCATTCCATACTTTCTGGATCTCTGACAGATTGCTGAATCTTCTCTTTTTGATAATCCACTGAAGCCCACGGTCATCTCTTTTGCTGGTACGTCTTCTCCTGCCACAGTTTGTCCTTCCACTAGACCTTCCATTGATATGCTTGGACACAGCACTCTGTGAACAGCCAGCCTTTTTAGCTATGAACTTTTGTGGCTTACCCATGCTTTGATTTTAGTAGATGATTAGTGTGTCACACTCAGTTTAAAACATTCATGCCCTGCAAAATTTTTGCTGGTTTTATGAGCTGGAAGCCCAAATTATGTAAAAATAAACAAATAAATACTTGAAATTGTTTAAATTGTGGGCCCTGAATCTATAATCTATGCAAGTTTAACATATTTTTTGAATGGAATTATGGAAATTAATCAACTTTTCCATGATATTCTAATTTTTTGGAATGGGTCTCCATAGTGATTTGCAGGGCCGGATGACTATTATTTAATTCTGACTGACAAAACATGACCCTTGGGGCAGATATTAAAAACTAGGGACATACAAATAATTATAGAAAAATATAGAAACATTATTATTGTTATTATTAGTAGTAGTACTACCAGTCCTTGTAGTATGTTCCTCTAACCAAAAACAACAATGGACTCCTCTTAGCTGCTCAAATTTGATCTGAAAATAAAGTTCACTGATTATAACATTAGAGTGCTAATGTTATAACATTAGAAATGTGCTAATGAAACAGTTAGTTTGAATTCAAATCAGAATGATGGTTATTAGTTTGAGGAGTATTGCTCTTTCTGAAAGTTAAATTGACCGGGAAACCAGGTCTCATGTGGAACTGCTAGCTATGAATGTAACTGGCTCTATGAGCACTGGATAACCTACGCCCTGTAACAATATCCAGCCAATTCATAGGAGGTGATTATTACTTCTGTTGCTCCATCTCTGCTTAATCCTTTTTAACAAAGGCTCCTCATCTTCAGCAGGTCAAGGTCTATGTCTATTTCACCAAGACAAGAATGTATCTTTGTTATACAGTTCTGGGGTTCAAGACTTTGACCCACAGCTTTCAGCAACCTATTAAATCATAAGGATACATGACATTGACATGCTTGCCAGTTCAGATGCAGTAAGTGAAATAGAATTAGTTGTGAAAGATATCAGATCCTGAGGTTCCCATAGGCAGAGAGCCTGACACTAAGTAGAAGAAGGCCTTGTCCCACTAGAGCAGGTGGAAGTAAAGGGTCTTGCTCAGTGGTCCAGGAGTGGCAGGTTGCTGGTGTTAGGATTCCTGCTAAATCCAGCCATATGATCAGGAGCCCAGAGTTTAAACCACTGTGCCTCAACCACTGAAATAACATCTAGTCTACCACATTAGTACAGAAATAAATACTCAATAAAGCATTAAGAGTTTTGCCATAAACAAGCTGTGCTGTACTACTCATCACATTCTCTACACTAATTAGTATTTGCATGCAAGGTCAGATATACAGCATGTTAGTTAATGTATTTCTTTATTTACTGTTTGCTTTGAAACAATAGCTACATATCAGGCATACATGCATACAATAGAGTACATATCAGGCATACATGCAGGAAGTGTGAGAATGGTTATGAAATCTTCAGCTGTTAGGAGACTGACACCTCCCAGCAGGAATGCTCCAAGTTAAAGAAATTCTAGTCTATCAAAAGCCTACCAAAAGCTGACAAATAAAAGAATCATCACAGACTGAGCTGTTCCTTTCACTAAATAAAATTGTATTTATGTTTTATATATTATATAATACTGTATTTTATAAAATGGCAAAATATTAAAACATACAAAACATTATTCATATTGAATTCTGAATATAAATAGTTAACTTTTAATGTAACGTTATAATTAAATGAAAATTTTATTTAAAGTTTATAGCCTAATTAAATGATATCCAATAAAAAGCAACACAGATTATAAAATTAATGTGGTTTTAAAGGTGTTGATTGCACTGTAATTTCACTGTGTATATGTTCACTGTGGAACAGTTACATCTTGGCCAAAGAATTTGTTAACCATATAGATTAGTGAAAGAAACAGCAAGTTTAAACGAATTTGAAAGAATCATTTAAGAATGATAATTCTTTGAAACTATGAAAAATATAGGGAGCTGTTATTTTTGGCCTGAACTAAGTAATTCATT